>CAUYRH010070123.1:0-21566 GCA_963574655.1 Perodicticus potto
GGGCGCCTGTAGTCCCAGCTACTTGGGAGGCGGAGGCAAGAGACTCACTTGAGCCCAGGAATTGGAGGTTGCTATGAGCTGTGATGCCACAGCACTCTATCCAGGGTGACAGCTTGAGGCTCTGTCTCAAAAAAAAAAAAAAAAAAAAAAAGAAAAGAAAAGAAATGTTCAGTATCATTAGATATTAGAAGGATGCAAATTAAAACCACAATAATATATCCCTACATGACTCTTAGAATAGTTAAAATAAAAAATGATGATAATATCAAATGCTGGTGAGATTGCGAAGAAACTAGATCCCTCAGACATTGCTGTTGGGAATGTAAAATGGTACAACTCTCAGGAAGAATACTTTGACAGTTTCTTACAAAATTAAACAAGCATTTATCATATGACAAATCTCACTGTGGACATTTAAACCTGAGAAATGAAAATTTATGTTTACCCAAAAACCTTCATACAAAGTCATTTTACTCATAATACCAGAAACCTGAGGAGGGGGGGCACCAAATGTCCTTTAAAAGGTGAATGGTAGAACAAACTCTGACACCACCATATGATGGGATGCTCCCCAGCTACAAAACAAATGAACTGCCGCTCCACGTAACAATGTGGACAGATCTTAAGGGCATAATGCTTAGTGAAAAAACATTGGTCTCAAAGGTTACCTATCTTTTAGATATGATTCCAGTTACATAGCATTTCCAAACTATAGAAAGAGAACAGATTAACAGTTGCTAGGAGGGTGGGAGAATACAGAAGGAGTGCGACAAAGTGGCATGGAATTATTTCATAGTGATGGAAACGTCTTATATCTCGACTGTGATGGTGGTTACAAGAATCTATACATGAGATAAAATTACACACACACACCTGACTGCAGGCTTAAAAGAAAGGGTGAAGATGGAATAAGGTCTTCAGTGTACTTAGCAGTAATGTGCCAATGTCACTTTCCTGTTTTGGGGGGGGTTTGCAATTTTTGGCCAGGGCTGGGTTTGAACCCACCACCTCTGGTATATGGGGCCAGCGCCCTACTCCTTTGAGCCACAGGTGCCGCCTTCCTGGGGGTTTTTTTATTATTATTTCACAGCTTCATAAGATGTCATCATTGAGGGAAATTGAAGGAAGGGTACCTGAGACTCTGTCCTCACTGGGACTTTCCATGAGTCTCAAATTATTTCACCATAAAAAGTTACCAAAAGCTTTCAACTCATTGTCATCTACTCATTTGCTTCAATTATTTTCTTGATAATTCATCCATGATATTAATTCCAATGAAAACTCAAACATTCAACATATTGCCTTTACTTAAGATCATTCCTTGACCAGCCCAGAGTCATCCAGACTCTTGTCTAACACCCCATCTCGGACAGATGCCTTGAGGGTGGATGTGATTGTCTCCCAGGAGGAGGGCTGCAGTGAGAGCACCTTCAAGTCCCTGAAGGCTCACTCTTGCTTCCTCACCCATGAATTTATCCGAATTCTCAAAGGACTTTACTTTTTTTTTTTTTTTTGGCAGTTTTTGGCCAGGGCTGGGTTTGAACCCACCACCTCCAGCATATGGGGCCGGTGCCCTACTCCTTTGAGCCACAGGTGCCGCTCAGGACTTTATCTTTCTACACAGCACTATGTCTAAAAACAATAAATTCTATGTGTCTGCCACCATTGTTTGAGACCACTCACACTCAGTATTTGTACTGCTTTTATCCTTTTGAAACTTTATCAGCACCCCTTTTGTTTGAGTCTAATGGAATTTGGTGAACATGTTTCTTTACAGGCATCTTGACTATGCCCTTGGTGAATTTGTTTATTTCTTCAAAGCTCTGGTCTTCCCACACATGAATCCACATCCTTTGATGTGCTCAAATGTCCATTCCTCTCAATAATTTAGTTTGTCCCTTCCTATGTATCCTTTGCAAGTCCCGCTTTAAGCAGTGTGAGGACTAAAATTGCACACATTCCTCCACATGCTGACCACCTAGGTTTTGTTCATTGTTTTTGTTTTTTTGAGACAGGGTCTTGCTCTGTCACCCAGGGTAGAGTACAGTGGCATCGTTAAAGCTCACTGCAATCTCTAACTCCTGGGCTCAAACAATCCTCCTGCCTCAGCCTCCCTCTGGAACTACAAGCACATGCTACTGTGCTTGGCTAAGTTTTTTTATTATTATGTATTTATAGAGACAGGGTCTTGCTATCTTTGTTGCCCAGGCTGGTATCAAACTCCTGGCCTCAACCCCCCACCTGGGCTTCCCAAAATGCTGATATTGCAGACATGAGCCACCACACTTGGCTCCACCTGGGGTTTATATAAGATATACAGAACTAAACTTTTAGAATTGAGGACCAAGGAAAGGATCCTTTATATTCTAATAAATCAGGGAAGTATAAATTTTCTTCTAGTTTCTTTTTTTTTTTTCTTTTTTTGCCTTCTAGATTTTTGCCATTTGAAATCTGCACAAAATGAACATCAAGGGCAGAATATCAAAGGAACTGAGAGGCTATGTCCCCAGAACACCTGCAGTGGGGAGAAGTGTTTCCCAGGTGCCCACAGCAGGCTACAACAGTGACAGAGGAGAGGTGAGGGTGGCAAATATTTACATAATGACATCGACATATTTTAGCAGCCAGCTAAAATTTCCATTCCTCCCTTCACAGGCTCCTCAGAGTGTGAGGCCCCGCATGACCCCTGCATTTGTTGACGCCCCTCAGGGACAGCTCTGAAAGTAATTATGACTTCAGTTTTTGTTTCTAATGTTCCCCGAATAACAAGCAGGATTGTCTTGGCCTGATAGGAAACCCCCTGAACAAATTTGTTAGCAAACAATCTATAGTGAAGGTCATGTCCCCTTTTCTGACTGGCAACTGAGAGCCATCATTTCATGATTTGACTTATTTGGATCTGTCCCCTTTTTTACACATTTGTCTATCGTGAAGTTTCTCCCTTTCACTTATTTACCCGGTTGTTCACTCACTCACGTGATATCACGTCTCACATGCTCGTTACCTGCAAGTCCCTGGGTTATTCCTTGGGACACATAACAAACATAACAGTGTCAGAATCCCTGCATGCAAAAGAACTTGCGTGCTTTGCACAGGACACGTGCCAATTGCACATCACATACTCCTGGCTACAGTGATGGGTTCACAGATGGCACATGTCCAGAGACAGTCTGGTCAGACTCATGAGCTCATATACGCTTTCTGTCTTTCCTCCTCTCTATCCCCAGCATGTAGGAAAAAACCTGGTGCATAGCCAGACCTCAATAAATATTTTTATATCCATCAATTTCATGACTTTTGTTTGTGCTATTGGAAAACAGACTACCTCTTTCTCCCTGTATCAGAGACTTCAGGGGCTGGAGCTACGCTCTTGCTACCAGATGGAGGCGAGACTGGAGTCAACAGATTGCAAAGCAAGCAGGAAGGAGAGACACATGGTCACATCCCTTGAGCCCTGCAACTTGCTGTGCCTGAAGCCAGGGATGCCCTGGGTCTTGTCAGTTACGGTGAGCCAATAAGTTTCCATTTTGCTTACACCACATTTGGTTGGGTTTATGTCACTGTTTACCAAACAAGTCCTAACTGAAAAAAATTAAAGGAAAGATCATGAACCACCTTTAAGCCAGACTTTCGGCCCCTTAAGAAGGGAAATACACAGCCCGGGCTTTAGGGAACAGAGTGGAATGAGGCTGCTTTTTGTGCTGGTTTGCTTCTGATTGGAAGGACCACCACGCTCCAAGGATGGGGGAGTCCGGAGCCCAACCTCTGGGGCTGCCAGGCTGTGATGAAACTATATGGGCCAGTAGAAAGAGCTCTTAACGTGAAGCCAAAAGATAGAAAATTGGATCTGGTGTTTCTGTTTCAGAGTTCTGTAGCCTTGAATAAGTCAGTTGACCTCTCCAGATTTCAGTTTCCTCCAACATGAAATGAAAAACTCAGTCAAACAGATCCAGTTCTAAAATGTGTGTGACGGTCTATGCCCCCATGACCCAGGGCCCATAGTGGGTGCAGCTGCTACCACGAGATTTGGCCCTGGTGACATCAGTGGGGATAGAAAGGACAGGGGGTGTCACAATAATACAATGGTTGGGGCGGATCCTGTGGAACTGGTACAGCTGCTAACGGGGACGATGACAGCAGCAGCAAGGTGGCCACGGTGGTGGTCATTTACATAATGGCACATTAATACTGGCTCTCTCCTTCTCTCCCCTCCCACCTTTAAAACTGCCTTAAATTGACCTTACTACTGCTTCTAGAATGATCCACCTTAGAACTGGAAAAATCCCAAGAAAGTACCTGGTCCAGCCTCTGGCTAAAAGGCAGCCAGAGCGTTATTGTCCTCACTTTGCAAATGAAACCGCTGAAATGAAGTCTCTACATGGTTTTCCCAAAGCCACTCACCTTTGGGGGTAGTGGGGCCCCGTGTGGGAGGTTCTCGCCAGCATCCAGCTCTCCTGCTCCATCCCCAGCTCCACCCCTGCCATCCCCACAGCTGTGGCTCTCATTCCTGGGTGTGCTAACATAGAGCTTTCCCTTTGGTCCCAGTCACTTCAATTACCTCTGGGGATAAGACGTGTTATGGGCAAAACCGTGTCCTCCCCCAAATCATATGTTGAATCCTAACCTGCAGGACCTCAGAATGTGACCGTATTTGGAAATAGGGCCTTTAAGGAAGTCATTAAAATAAAAAGAGGCCATAGGGGTGGTCCCTAATCCAATACTCTTATAAGAAAAGAATATTTAGACACAGACAGCAACAAAGGAAAGACCATCTGAAGACACAGGAGGAGACATCCATCTACAAGCCGAGGAGACAGGCCTCAGGAGGAACCCACCCTGTCAACACTCTGATCTCAGATGGCCAGCCTCTGGAATGATGGGAGATCTAAGACAAACAAATACGGAGTCTGTGCTTTACTGTTACTTGACTCTGCCCCGCTTATTCTAATGTTCATTCGGTGTCAATAATGAATGCCCTACAAGATAAACCTGCTCCTCCTGGCTCTCACTCAAGACGCCGGCCATGCTCCACCTGTCTAACCACAGATACCATTTGCAATAAAAATTCCAAACTGCAGTCAAAACCCCCAACACACTGCCTCTTAAGAATACCTCGCTCGTTCCTGATGTAACATGTTTGCCCCTCCTGGCTTTTCTCTACCCGCAACGTCTTTACTTCTCATTCCACCAAACCAAATGCAACTCAAACCTTTATCAAGCATTTCCTAGGTAAGGTGTTATGATGTCTAACCAAGCAGAGAGGTTTAAAGAAAGAATTGCCAGGGCCCTTTGTTCCTGAGTGACACAAGGAAGGAGGTGGGTATTTCAGCTTCTCACCCCATCCCTCAAGTTACACTGACCAGGAACCTGTCTAAACCATTTATGAAAGGTCTGGCTCTAAATTTGCAGCAAGCTACTATAGGTATTACTATGGCTGTTGTTAGGGAGCTAGCAAGCCTCTTTCTGTGGTCCTCTGCTTAGAGGTGTTGGCACACTCAACCTGGAAATCTTTGAGCTGTATTCTCAATTCCCATGCACGATTTTCTTTGCCACCAATTTCCCTGCCAGGCTATGAAATAATGCCAGTGAAAAGGCATGTCCCTTAGTTGTTATGGGCCCCAATTCTGGATTTGGAGAAGCCTGGTTCAAATCCCAGCTCATCTACTCCCTTACCTTCCAAGAGAGTGTTAGAAATTTGGGGACATGCAGAAGAAGTTACTGGGTGTTCTCTTGTTGCAGAGCTGGGCTATCTACTGACCAGGCAATTTTCATTTCTGTAGGGACAGAGGTTAACTTAATAAATTTTGGTCCAGAAAGAATTCAAACTCTGGTGGAATTATTAGCTCCAAGGGTTATAGTTTATATCCCTGTTGGATATTAACTAGCTTTCTGTCTCTCCCAGTAAGCCTTCTGTATAAACTGCCTACTGTTCCTATAAAAATTTACCATATCATAGGTCTGAAAACAATATGAATTTATGACCGTACAGTTCTAGAAGTCTGAATTCAGTCCCATTGGACTAAAATCACTGTGCTCACAATTTTTTTTCATGTCCTACCACACTTTATTTGTTTTTGGTATATTACCTGCATATAACTAAATTCTCTAATGCTCTTTGAGTAAGTTTTAACTTCCTAATGGTTCCCCCATTAATTAATGAGTTAAATAAAATCTTTTATATGAGTTCCTTTTATATTTGCCTGAGAGTCATGATTTATATCTTTGGAAATTACACTTTAACATAGCTCTGTGACCCTATGCTATTTGTTTTGTATTTCCAAGTTTCAGTTTACATGAGGATGATAATAACACTTAACTTTTGGGGTTATCAATATAGGGAACAAATGAGGCAATGTACATAAAACAATCAGCCCAGTGCCTTGTGCATCTTAAGCCCTCAATAGATGTTTTGATGATGATGCCGATGATCATGGTGATGGCGATACTGGTGATGATACTGGTGATGATGCTGGTGGCCATGGTGATGATGCTGATGCTGGTGATGATGCTGATGATGATATTAGTGATGATGCTGATGATGATGCTGGTGATCATGGTGATGATGATACTGGTGATGATGCCAATGATGATATTGGTGATGACGCTGATGATGATACTGGTGACCATGGTGATGATGATACTGGTGATGATGCTGATAATGATGCAGGTGATCATGGTGATGATGATACTGGTGATGATGCTGATAATGATGCAGGTGATCATGGTGATGATGCTGATGCTGGTGATCATGGTAATAATGATACTGGTGATGATGCTGATGATGATACTGGTGATGATGCTGATAATGATGCTGGTGATCATGGGATGATGCTGATGCTGGTGATCATGGTGATGATGATACCAGTGATGATGCTGATGACCATGGTGATGATGATACTGGTGATGATGCTGATAATGATCCTGGTGATCATGGTGATGATGCTGATGCTGGTGATCATGGTGTGGATGATACTGGTGAGGATGATGATGCTGATGCTGATGCTGGCGATCATGGTAATAATGATACTGGTGATGATGCTGATAATGATGCTGGTGATCATGGTGATGATGCTGATCCTCATGATGGTGGTAATGATGATATTGGTGATGATGCTGATGATGACATTGATGAGAATTGGAACAAGTGCTCCGGCCCTCAGTATCTCAACACCCATACCATGAAAATACTGTGTTAGGTGCTCTCTATTTTCCTTTGTAGCTTTTCCTAGCTTTATGATCAGAGCCATCAAACATCAGGTACCTTTTATTCAGTTTGCAAAAAAGTGCCTCTCTAGGTGAAAAGGACAATACAGAGCACCTGACAAAGCAAAGGGGTGCTGGCCAGCTTTGCGTTTCCACCTGCAGCTGTAGCTGGGCTCCTCTGTGGCATGCGTGAGCCATATGAACTGTACAGGGAGACCCTGACTATGATTTTTGAACTGACAATGGTGATTCACATAGGGAACACCTCACACTGTTCTCTAGACAGAAGCAGAGTGACATAATAACAATCTGAGCAGAAAGGCAGGGCTTGTCTTTGCAGTGATTTCATGCCAAAATGTAGCAAGTTACACCAGGCAATTGCTAAGAAACTTATTTGCATGAATTATAATATTTTTACACACACACACAAAATCCTAATTCTGCCCAGAACAATGGACAGTCATCATTTAGCAGACTAACTGGACAACATTTCCTCCATGGCAGATATAATGATAGATGAGGCTTTCCATGCAAATACTATAACCTACAGCCACAGATTACTTGAACTCAGAGTCATGTTGATACTGTAAATATATAAATTTATTGTGTAAATAGTTACATTCATTCTACTAAAAAAGAAGAAAACAAAAAAGCATGAAGCTTACGATGACCAAAGCAGCCTTGCTAGTCAAAGTATGGTCCACATTCACAGCATCTATGCCAACTGGAGCTTATTAGAAACGCAGAATCCCAGGCCCCAGCCCGGCTCTGCTGAGTCATAATCTGCATTTCACAAGATCTCCCAGGGGATTCAAATGCACAGTGAAGTTTGAAGAGCATGGCTATAAGACATTCTGAGTAAGAGCAGTGGATAGTAATAGCATTCTGAATGATAATTTTATGTAATGTTATTTCCCTCTTTGTAAGAAAAAAATACACTATGGCAGCAAACCCATGGGAAAGTCATAAAAAGGAAATCACTGAATGGTTCTTTCAACAAGCATTCACTGAGAGCCTACTATGTGCCTGACACTAGGTGCCAGGGATATAGCAATGAAAAAAATGATAATAAAGACATTTAACCTTCATCAAATGAGTAGATGAAATAGAGCATAGAGCTTGTCAGGTGGTAGTAAGAACTATGAAGAAAGATAAAATGGGCTAGAGAGGAGGGGAATTTTGCAATTTTAAATAGTATGGTCAGGAGGTGATATCTGTGCAGAGACCCAAAGGAAGTGAAGTGGCAAGCTGAAAGTGGATATTTGCTGGAACAGCATGGCAGGTAATAGGAACAGCAAATACAGAGCCCTGAGGAAGAGAAATGCCAGCATGTCTATGTGCTGATGGTTTCAGGAGGGAGAGGTGATGTTCTTAACAGGAGAAGAGGATGAGATCTAGCACACAAGAGGAGAGGCCAGCTCAGAAGAGGAGCTCAGAGAGTCTGACCGTAATAATGTGAGGGAGGGCAGAGCACACGTCCCCAGACAAGGTAAGCTGGCAGACAAAGTAGTGGGGGCTCCTGGAAGTCTTCTGTGTTGCCTGAGATTTTTCCCTAAAACAGGAATTGAGTTTGTCATTTGAGGAAGAGGAGAGGAAACATACTAGAAGACGAGAAGAGATGAGACTGTTTGGAATAGCGGTCTAGAAGAGTGAACAGAATACAGAACAGTGTGCTTGTTAAGCAGTGTTGAGTGCACCTGCGGTAGCCATGAACTTCCTTTTTGTTTTTCTCCAGACATGTTCGGCTGCAAGTCTGGAGATGGGGAGAAAGTAGGACTTGGATTTAACAAGGGTTGAGGCTTGCCAGGCAGCTACATTTGAAGTGAGACAGTCAAATTTGTCAAGGCTGCATGCAAGGAAATCATTATGATGAAAGACCATAGAATTTCAGCTAGATAAGGAAGAACATGAGTGCCTAAACAAATAAGGGACTGTGAATAAACTACAAAATCACTGGACTATGGGTCCCAGTGAAGCCAAGCAAGCATTCACATTGCAGAACTAGAAGAATTAAACTGGGAAGTTAGAAGGTGATAGAGGATGAGGCTCTTGAGACTGGGATCATGACTCCCAACCTCTATCGATTAGAGGTAATTCCATGATCCAGGCTGTGTCTTCCAACAGAGGAGCCTCTAACCACGTGAGGTGGTTTAGATTTTAATTAATATTTTTAAAAGATAAAAACCCAGTTCTCAATTGCACTGGCCACATCTCAAGTACTCCATGGCGGCGATTGGCTAGTGGCTACTCTCTGGGATGGTGCAGATAAAGGACATTTCCATAATCACAGAAAGTTCTAGGGTACAGCAGTGCTGTTCTAGGATATAACCATGGGAGGTCATGGCCGGAATAAGATGTTGGGCAAACCCACTGGAGGACTATGGAATTTCAGCTTTGGGGTAAACAGCTGACAAGAAGGCAGACCCTATTGGCTCCAAAGCAGGAACCAGGTGAAGTTGTGAGTATAGAGGGAGAAATGAGGCTCCTGCCAGGAGCACAAGAATTCTAGAACATCCTTTTCACTTTCTCCTAAGGTGCTATGGAGGCCTGAAAATGCCTGGAACTCTGGGCATCTGGTGGCTGCCAGCAGGGGAAGAGGGAACCCCCAGGGGGTGGTCTTACTGGGAAAACACAGAGCGCCCTCTCAACTCCTTAAATCTGTCAGTTAGAAATGCCTTTGTGTTGGAATTTTCCTGAAGAAGGGCCTGGGGTAACCAGGAGCCAAGGTTTCCTCTGCAATGGAAACCTATCCAAGTTCAAGGACTGATTCCAGCATGTACTTCTCTGAGTTTCTGTGCCCACATCTTTAGGCTTTCCATCTTCTGTCACCTAGAAGTCTCCTGTCCCTTTTTCAAGCCAAGGAAATGGTCCCAGTCTACTGCTTAAAAAGATACACATTATATATTCTGACAAGTGACTTTATTCATGCGTCCATTCACCTGTTCAATCATTCACTGAAGAATACTAATAGCAAGTTTTAAGAGAATAAGTTGCATAAACCAGAGTTTAAGTACAAGTTCTACCTCGTACCAGTTTCATGTCCTACAAAATACCTTTCTGATAAGGCTAGAGAGAAAAATAAGTCAAATAAGCTAATTAGTAAAGTACTTAGTGTGTGGTACTGGGCATATAGCAAAGACTTATTGAGTGTTGTCATTATTAGTCACAAAAGCTCTGCCAGTGCTACACCAAGTGCCAGAGATATAAGACTTATATTCTTATATAGATCAAAACCAATATATCACAGTCGTAATGTGATTAGATAAGAGCTATTTCAAAGAAATGTTTACAGATACTATCGGAGTGTCAAAGAATTCATTGTGCCTTGGAAGATGAAAAGATTTCCCAGGAATGTTATTTAGAAATGTTTTCCAAAAACCTTAGCCTATGTTAGCTCATTTTTGCTATAACAGAACACCATAGACTGAGTGAGCTCTCAACAAAGGAAATCTATTTCTCACATTTCTGAAGGCTAGAAAGTCCAAGACCAAGGTGCCAGCACATTCAGTGTCTGGTGAGGACTTGCTTCTTGGTTCACAGATGGCCATCTTCTCACTGTGACTGAGGTGGTGGAAGGCATGAGGGAGCTCCTGGGGTCCCACTTGTAAGGACAGTAATTCCATTCATGAGGACCCCATTCTCATCACCTAATCACCTCCTAAAGGCCCCATCTTAGGTGTTAGAATTTCAAAATATGAATTTTGGGGAAGACACACACATTCAATCCATATCAGAGTCTTTCTCCAGAAGGAGAAAGGAGAGGACATCTCAGGGGGAGGAACAACATGGTCCCTTGAAAGGGCATACTGTCTATTCAAACCTGGGAGGTGCCGCCATGCTGTGAGTGGAAAGGACAAGGAATAGAGTCCCAGGAGGTTAAAATTGAGAAGCAAAGAAAGGGTCAGAGCATTATTGCCATGCCAGCCCTTCTGCCTTGAAGATCTTGTGAACATGTTCAGGTTTTTAAACAGAACACCACGATGAGGATTTCAGCATTAGAATGGGAAGTATGATGGAGGGAGAGCACGAGTGAAGGGAGAAAGCATTTAGGAGGCTGTTGTAACAATGCAGGTGAGATGTGGTAAGACCCTGAACAGCAGTATTGGGAGGGAGGATGGAGAGAAAACGAAGGATAGGGAAAAAGTTCAGAAGTAAAATCCACGGGCCTCAGGGAGTGGTGGGCTGGATGCAGGGGTAGGAAGATAAGGAAGCCTTCTACCATCAGCCCACAAATTCACGTAGCTGCAGGGTCCTGAGACAGAATTTAAGTGTTTTAGTCAGTGAGTGAGGAGCAAGTGAGTGAGTGAGTGAGAGCCTCAAGTCCAGGACAGCTCAGATGTAACTTGGAGCACATCTTCCTTGACTCCCTGATAACACTTGAGTATTTCTTGATAACCATGTAAGAGGAAAGCAAATATAGTCATTCATTGCCCTCAGAAAAGACTAAATAGGACCATGGATCTATAATGCAAATAGAAGACAATGCTGCCATGATATTAACCTTGCTGAGGCAAGGGAATCTTTTGAGCCCAAAGAGTTTGAGGTTGCTGTGAGCTATGATGCCGTGTATTCTACTGAGGGCAACAAAGTGACACTTTGTCTCAAAACATAAAAAGTATACACTTTGTTGTGTGTAAATTATATTTTATTTAACTTGATTAGAAATAATAATAATTTCATTTTTATTTGACTTCAGGGAATTTTTTTATTCTTTTTATTAACATTCCCTCAAAAGGCCTATTTTTTGAAACACCATCTGGAGACACACCACTGTATTAGTTTTCTATCACCACTGTGATAAATTATCACAAACTTAGTGGCTCAAAACAACACAAATTTATTACCTTATAGTTCTGGAGGTCAGAAATCTGAAATGGGTCTCACTGAGCTAAAACCAAGATGTCAACAGGGCTGTGTCCCTTTGGGAGGCTTTCAGGAGAACCCACTTCCTTGCCTTCTCCAGGCTTTGGACACCACCTGCGCCTCTTGGCTTCCTCTACTTTCAAGTCCACAGCCACATCATCCAACTTGTTCTTCCATCCTCCCATCTCCTTTTCTTACTCTGACTCTTCAATTTCCCTTGTGATTACATTGGGCCTGCCCAGAAAAACCAGGCCAATCTCCTCTTCTCAAGATCCTCTCTCAATCCCATCTACAGCAAAATCCTTTTGCTGTGTAAAAGAACACTTAAAGGTTCCAGAGACCACAACGTAGTCATCTTTGGGGGCCATTGTTCCTGCTTATCACAACTAGTTTTTTTTTTTTTTTTTTTTTTTTACAACCAGTTTTTAACATAACATAAGAAGAGTGAATAATAAGCCTGGAATGAAGGCTAAGGCCAAATCAAGCTAAAGAATTTAGACTTTTCCTGTTATTGAACAGGCAGAATTTATTTACTTTCAAATGGGTGCATTGACATGTCTTAAAATGTAAAAGGTATCATAGGGTGTTAACTGCAAACTTTTCCCTGTCCCCAGTCATCTAGTTTCCCTCTCTAGAGCCAATTATTTTACCTATCACCTTCTTATGTATTATTCCTGAAATGATCCATATCTTTTTCACACAAATAGTGACATAGCATAAAAATTGTTCTTTAACATTCCATTTTTTCCTCAATAATATAAATTTGTATATCATCCCACAGTAGAAGAAAAAGACCCTCTTTACTCATTTTTATTGAATCATAGCTGGGTACAATAATTCGGTCATGGGGTATCTCTACCAGATTGTTTATTGCAGCCCAATTCATAATTGCTAAGTCATGGAAGAAGCCCAAGACCCCAACGATACACGAATGGATTAATAAACTTTGGTACATGTATACCATGGAATATTATTCAGCCTTAAAGAAAGATGGTGACTTTTCCTCTTTCATATTTACATGGATGGAGCTGGAACATGTTCTCCTTAGCAAAGTATCTCTAGATTGGAAGAAAAAGTATCCAATGTATACACCCCTAATATGAAGCAAATTTATATCTTTCAAGCAAAGGCTACAACCCATTTATTGCACAATAAGATGGGGAAAGGGGAGAGGGAGGGAAGGGGAGTGAGAGGGTTGGGGAAGAGAAGATAAAGGGTGAGATCACACTTGTGGTGCATATTTGAAGAGTCAGGAGAAAATTTCTAAATATGGATCAAAAATGTTTTCACATAGTAAATGAGAAAATATCATGAATGTTATATCAATCAGGTTAATAAAAGTATCTCCGATTGTATGTGAAGCCTGCACACTGTACCCCATGACTGAATTATTGTACATAGCTATGACCCAATAAAAAGTAAAAAAAATAAAAAATAATAAAAAAAAAAAGCTATATCAAAACTTATTTTTTTGAGACAGAATCTCACTCAGTTACCTGGGGTATAGTACCATGGTATCATAGCTCATAGCAACCTCAAACTCGAGTTCAAGCGATCCTCTTTCCTCAGCTTCCCTAGTACGTGGGAGTACAAGGCACCCACCATGGCACCTGGCTAATTTTTCTATTTTTAGTGCAGACAGGGTCTTGATCTTTCTCAGTCTGATTTTAAACTCCTGAGCTCAGGAGATCCACCTGCCTTGCCCTCCCAGAGTGCTAGGATTACAGATGTGAGCCACTACACCTGGCTTCCTTTTTAAAAGAACATTCCTGCCTATATGAGAATTCCTAGCATTTTATTACAAAAATATGGAGAAACAAACATATTATTTTCAATTTATAGATTGATTCATTAATGTGATAATATTTTTTCTTCATAGACTATAAGAAGTACTGAGGTTCATAGTCTTGGCCCTCATGAAGCTGGAATAAAAACTATAACAAAACAATCCCCCTAAATGGGACATGATCAAGCTAAAAATCTTCTGGACAGTTAAGGGTACCACAGCTAAAGCAAACAGACAGCCTTTGAAATGGGAGAAGGTATTTGCATGCTATCTGACAAAGGGCTGTTAACTAAAATCTGCAGAGAACTCAAATTAATCAACAAGTAAAAGAGCAAACAACTCCAGTTATAAGTGGGCAAGAGACTTGAACAGAAACTTCTCTGAAGATGACAGACAAATGGCCAAAAAACACATGAAAAAATGTTCATCATCTTTAATTATCAGCAAAATGCAAATCAAAACCACTCTGAGATATCACTTAACTCTAGTGAGATTAGCCATATCACAAAATCCTGAAACTTCAGATGCTGACATGGATGTGGGGAGAAGGTAACATTTTTGTACTGCCAGTGGTGATATTGGCATTTCTTCTTCAGTAGGTCCTTGGCCTCTGTGATTTGAAGAATGACTCCATGGACCCAGATCAATGATAAGACAGGATTTATTTTACAGAAAAGAATGTAGAGAAAAAGCACCAGAGCTCCTGGCAGAGAGAAAAACCCCAGTGGAAAAAATCCCTTCCTCTCTCTGCCTGGGTTCCTTGTCTAGGGGTATATATAGTGGTGCAGCTCCTTTATAGTTACATTAGGCCAGGACTCAGTAACAAATGAGGGGATATAGTCTCTTCTGCTGGGGCAAGATGAATGAGTGCATTAAGGAATGGATACAGTCCCTTCCGCTAGGGGCAAGGTGAATGAAGGCATTACTGCCTGAATATAGTCTATTCATGAAATTGGCAAGGACTAGGAAACTTATGTGAAATTGACTAGGCCGGGGAAATGGGGGTTTCCAGGTTCAGCCACAAGCGCAAGGGGACGGAGTCAGAGGCTAGGCAGAGATACCACTGCGGTCCCTTGAGCTGGCAACCTGGAGGTGTACCCTCAGCAGTTGTCTGGCCCTTTCGGCCACTAGAGCCTCCCACGGCACCCCTCCTTCCACACATACACTCTCCAACACTCTTGATTCCTCTTCCACCTGCGGTGCACCAACACCCCCAGGTGCACTCCCAGGGTGGAGCCCACAAGGCCTCCCCTCAAGTCAGGCTGCTGCTGGCTAGGGCGCTGCAAACTCCCACCTCTATGGTAAGAAGTATGGAGAATTCTCAAAGAACTAAAAGTTGATTTTCCATATGACCCTGCAATCCCTTTACCAGGTATTTACCCAGAAGAACAAAAATAATTTTACCACAAGGACATTTGTACCAGGACGTTTATTGCAGCTCATTTCACAATTGGGAAGACATGGAAGCAATCCAAGTGCCCTGCCCATTAATCCATGAATGGAATAACAAACTGTGGTATATGTATGCCATGGAGTCCTATTCAACCATAAGGAAAGATGGAGACTTTACATCGTTTGTGTTTACCTGGATGGAGCTGAAACACATTCTTCTTAGTAAAGTTTCTCAATAATGGGGGGGAAAGTATCCAATGTACTCAATAGTAATATGAAACCAATATACGAACAACTACACCTCCTCCAAAAAAGAAAACACAAATGTAGTCCACCAAGGGGGAAGGGGGAGGAGGGAGCGGGGAGGAGGAAAGAGGGAGGGTGATTGCAGGGATCTCACCTAATGTGCACAAAGTGAGGGTGTTCAGCACCCTCCCTGGGTGAACTTTACCTTAGAATTCAAAACAACATAGCCTGCACATTTGTCCCCTCATATTAATCTTAAATAAAATTGAAAAAATATCCCCCAAAGTAAAAAATTGCTGTAAAAGGATATCATCCAAAATATTGCACTCTTCTTGTGTTATCAGTTTATCTGTGATGTTTTCTCAGTTCCCTATACGGGGATATTACCCTTAAAGTACCCTTAGGGGTTCACTGATTTGGAGCACTGTACCAAGTGCTTTATAAACCTTATTTCATTAATTTAATCATTAATAACAATCTCTAGAAACTAATGCTTAAAAAGATTAAAAGTCATACCTCAGGCACTTATTAAAGGATAATTTAAAACCTGGGTAGTTTAACTTTTAATGCTCCTGGCCACTAGGAAACATTAGCAAATCATACAAGATTTTTTTTTTTTTTTTTTTGAGAAAAAGTTTCTCTTTCCCAGGCTAGAGTGCAGTGGCATCAGCCTAGCTCACAGCAACCTCAAGGTCCTGGACTCCTGTGATCCTCCTACCTCATCCTCCCTAGTAGCTGAGCCTTTGCAGGCATATGCCACAATGCCTGGCTAATCTTTCCTATGTTTAGTAAATATGGGGGTCTCACTTTTGCTCACGCTGGTTTTGAATTGCTAAGTTCAAGAAATTTTCCTGCAATGGCCTCCCAGAGTGTTAGGTGTGAGCCACTGCGCCAAACTTTAGAAAATCATATTCCTTCTTCTAGAATATGACATAATTCGTAAAGAGATAAAGTAAAATAATTTAACTTTGCACATTACTTTTGCAAAGTAATAGCAATTATCTATTTATTATCATTTTTTTAAAGAATCAGCTTGATTTCCAACCATTCCCCTTTCCACTGGGCTGTGGGGCAACATTTTCTATCATTCTTGAAGCTCTTGCCCTCTAAGGTTGTACCAAGAATCCAGTAAAATAAACAAGTTCCAAGGGATTCTGGAAATCCTGGTTATTACTGAAATGTTCATTATCTAAACCACATAGTCCATTTAGCTCAGGATCCCTCTACAGCTTTTGTGATCATACTTCGGGGCATGACCTCTGGAGATATCTGGAGAATAGGAAAATTGTAGTAATTCCTCTTTAGAGTCTGGGAATGTCCTTGGAACACTGTCAGAGAATATGAAGTAGGCCCCTTGACACCCCCCCCCCCACACACACAAAGAGCTGTAAAATTGAAAGCCCCTGTTGATATTGTATGGAGTACCATTTCTTCCATACCCTGGTTAACCCTTGTTTAGCATATTCTGTAGCCTCTTGCTAATTTTCTTAGCAGGCTGTTTCTTCAAAGCAATACACCAGTGTCCTGTGTTGCAAAGCATTTGGGGTAACAGGACACTGCATCTCAGACTCTGGGGCAGTTTGGTCATGAATTTCTTGCTTTCCTTGTTTAGGGACTTTTTCACAACATAAGGTGTCAACATAAGGTTGACATCATCTTTTTAGAAAGACTGGAAAACTTTGCGGATTTTTCTGGCTCTTTACTCTCTAAACGATGTGGCACAGTATCAACTGTCCAAAAATTTTCTTCTCTCCTACCTTTATTTGTTTTACAATAACCAAGTTAAGAGCATTCAAACTGACATCCCACAATAAAACTCCAAACAGATTTGTACTTTCTTTCTTCAGTTCTCCTTGGTTTATCATGGGAACACCCCTTACTCAGTAGCAAGTGAACACAGCTCTGGGTCAAGATACTCTGCTGCATGGGGAAAACTTATTGGACAAAACTATGTATTGGACATTTTTACTTGCATATGCTAAATGAACACATTTTACTGCTAAGGTCCTGCCCTGAGGGCAGGGTTCTTTAAGACCTGTGGAACTAGTGGCTATCAACAGAAGGAAAATAAAGTTAAAAGCAGTGAGAGATAAAGCGACAGGACATGCATAATAGAGTTTTCAAAGGTGGGACCCAGGGGGAACCACTGCTAGCTTGTGAGTTTTCAGCAAGTAGCCCTGAGTGTTCTACTCAGCTTTTATTGAAGGATATTTTCTCATTTAGCTGAGAGGGTAAGCTGAGGAAGGGAATAAAAACATCAGCAGTTTCTCTGAGTAAGCATGTTAGCTCTTATTCTATATATACTCGTTAACTTTAAAGGTCTGGGCAACCTTGAGAATTCCAAAACATGAGCCTTGTGTGGGGAAGCCTGCTGTCTGTGGTCACACACACAGAGTCCTTGCAGGAGGTTCATCCCTTTTATTTCTCTGTAGAGCAGACACGACAGTGTCAGGCCCCCTCTGAAGAATCAGTGGGAAAGAAGAATTTTCCTATCATCTTCACTATTTCCATCTATGATTAGGGTACAAGCTTTCTTGTTCATATTTTAGGGCTTGAGCTGTTCCCTTAATCTCTGCCTGGCTATAATACAAATCCCCACAATGGGTATTTGCTTTGATTGTTGACTGGGCCGGGGATGGTCTGGTTAATGTTCCTCCCAGGCCTTGTACATAGCTTCTGTTACAGCTATTGTTCTTCAGAGTGTTTATAGACCCAGCAAGGGATATATGCAAGCTGTATCCCTTACAGGCCATGCTTCTAGTAAAAGCAGGAATTGCCCAGAGAAGTAATTCAACTGCTAGTTTAAAAGTAAGCTAGCTAAACTGTTTTTATTCTGCCTTACTAAGCTTATTTCTCTGTTTTTCCCCTTTTCTGGAGGTGTTTTCCCTTGTCAAGAATGGAGTCTTCAGTCTCCATTCTCCCTTATTTTACCTTCTCTTACACTCCCTTCCAAATTTTTTATCTTACTTTGGTCCCAGAGTCCTCTGGACACCTTGATGTGAAACACTTCTAGTCAATTTTGACTTTTTTCTAACCTTTACACTCTTTCTGGAGACAGTCAATATAAATTTGATGCCAAAGAAACACACTGTGAAATTATTTCTTTGGATTTTTTCAAAGTTGATAAAGAAAATACTACGTTGTCTTGTTTCCTGCAGAGTGCTTCCTTGAGTTCTGAGTTCATAGTTGGAGAAAAAAATGTTTATACAAATAAACTATCATGTGCCAATTTTTAGCCAGTGAAAGTTATCCTATGAAATGTTTCTATGTTTATTTAATATGGGAGTCAACTGCTTTGTTTACCTTTCCAAAAAAAGTGTTCTTCACAGGTTTCTTTTCTTGACCTTTCAAGAGAACATAAATTTGGGAGTATAAAAGAGCTCTGGAGGGGGCCAGCACTTATAGCTGTTCCTCCCTGCTACCTGTTCTCTTAAGTAGTTGCCTCCAGCCCCATGTGTGGGAATTTCTGTGCAGATTTACTACATATGGGAATTTCTGTGCAGATTATTTTACATGAGCCATATGACCACTGAAATTTTATTTTTCAATAGCTATCTGGGTAGGAAAAAAATCAACTGTGATTGCAATTTTACAATTACATTGAATTATCAAATTTACAATTGTAGAATTTACATTATTTGTAGGCTATCTGCCAATTTGCTATTTAGGAAAGTTAGCCCAGATGCAGCTTAATCAACCTTTTTAAAAATCAGGGCGGCCCTGTGGCTCAAAGGAGTATGGCACCAGCCCCATATACCGGAGGTGGCGGGTTCAAACCCAGCCCCGGACAAAAACTGCAAATAAAAATAAATAAAAATCAACAAATTTTATTTTGTCAAGTTCGGATGAAGGGTGATGATATATCCTTAATGGTTTTGCACATCAGGCAATAGTCACTCCCTCACTTAAGTGAAGAGGAGCTAGATGGTATTTCCCAGGGCCCTAAAGGTCCTGTCCCTCCTCCTGTCCACCATCTGCTGTCGTTGCAACTCTCTTCTCTCCTGTTCAACATGTTTGGTTCAATAAATCCATTAGTGGCTAAGGTATGGCCTCTTGACAGAAATAGTTTAGGAAGAAAATTTTACTTGGTCTTTGTCCGGCCATAAAGATTTTCATGATATTAAAAGTGCCTTGATGAGTAGATTTGAATTTTACACTGTCATAAAATATCGGATTGTAATTTACGTTTCCCAGTTTCCCTAGTTGATTCTTGTATCCATCACATTTTGTGTTCTATCATGTTTCTGTTATTTAAAATGTGTGTATGTTGTGTGCATGCATATATATGCATGTGTATGTGTGTGTGTATGGGTGTGTGAGTGTGTGTGTGTGTGTGTACACCACTAAGACATTGTGCAATATACTGGGGTAATGAAAGTTTGTGGTAAAATAGATTAAGATTGTGGCCCCGGAATCCTGGTATCCACCTAAAATTAATATTATAGTATCAATGATAAATCTATTGTGTAGTATAAAATCAAAGGCAAAATAGTTCATCTCAGTCCCAAATTTATTATTCTCTTGTAAAAAAATTAATGAAACTTAAAGGTTTATTTTACGTCTTCTACCAAGTGTAAATGGCTGGACTCATTCCATAGTCCCTTTCTTCAGTACCAGCCTGTCCCCTCCTCCTTGAACCATCTCTGATGTGGTAGCTGATTACGTGATGAGAGCATCCTAGACCTGTTCGCCTTTGCCTCCTTTTCGTGCCTTTTCCTCACTCTGCTCTGTGGTTCCCATGTGCAGCAGCTTCAGACTGGACCGAGGAAGAGGTGGTGAGAGGAAGAAGCGAGGGCATCTCTCTTCTTCCCTCTCTGCCAGCAGCTTCCTAAATCCAGCTCTTGGCAGGCAGGCCAGCTATGTTTCCAGCTTTCACTAGTGCTGGTAACACCGCCTCACTCTTCACCCTTCAGCCATGGGCGGTGGCTTCCTGCTGTCATGAATCTTCCGATCGGTCCCCTGTCCTATGTTTGGTTTCTCAGCTCTTTCATCACCCAGAGAATTAATTTTCTGCATTAAAGTCTTTTTAACTACTCAGGTGGTTTCTGTTTCTTGGCTAGACTCTGATGATACATATAATTTCCTCAGTGCATATAAAATAACCTTTCAGACTTTTGTGTTTTTTATAAAAAAGAAATTGTTGTAGAGACTAGAAATTATTCCATCACCCACAGAGGGCAAAGCCAAAAATATAACTGCCAGAGGGGAAGCCCAAGAATGTGCAACTTTTTAATTCACTCAGATACATCTGTTGCCTGACTCTATTTAAGATGTAATATATTTATTTAAAATACATATTTTCTCATCAAAGATGGTTGTAGTTAAAGAAACTGATTTAATAAAGCTTAGGAAGATGAAATGATACTTTTTTTGCTTAATCCTTTCTCTAGTTAGACTTAATTGACGGTTAAAATTTAAAAAAATTTTTTTTTACTTTCTCAAAGAATTATTTTAGTAGTTTGCTGACAGGGAAAAATCAAGCAATAAACATTTTGCATTTTTTTCCCCTCTGGCTAATACAAAATATGAAACTAGTGGCAATAAAAGTAGCTCCCAAGGTTTTACCCTTCATTTCAAATGAATCAATGACTTAAAGTTTGCTATATTCAACATTAAAAATTGACCTTCAATCTATTGTCTTTTGATGTTCTGCATCTGTCTGTTTCACAATGCAACATACAATGCAATGTTTTAGAAATTTTGGAAAACAATGAAGAAAATGGGGAGGGATGAGATACGTTCTGTTCTATGCTGTATATTCTCCCTGAAGTAAATGGCAAAGAAGAGAAGATGACACCCGATGAGGAAACCTCAGATACGACAGTGACTTAAAATGTTCAGAATTTGAAATAATTTTTATAACTATTTCAAATTTACATTTCTCTTTTTACTTTATTTCTAAAAGGAAAACTCTAAGCTTAGTTTCTTTCTTTCTTTCTTTTTTTTTTTTTTTTTTTTTGAGACAGAGCCTCAAGCTGTCACCCTGGATAGAGTGCTGTGGCATCACAGCTCACAGCAACCTCCAATTCCTGGGCTCAAGCGAGTCTCCTGCCTCCGCCTCCCAAGTAGCTGGGAC
>CAUYRH010070124.1:0-60250 GCA_963574655.1 Perodicticus potto
ATGTGCGAGTGCGCACGCATGGGTGTGCACTGTGTGTGTACGTATGTGCGTGTGTTCACTCACGGGTGTGCACTGTGTGTGTATACGTATGTGCGAGTGCGCGCACGGGTGTGCACTGTGTGTGTATACATATGTGCGTGAGTTCAAGCGCGGGTTTGCGCTCTGGGTTTATAACTATGTGCGCGTGTGCGCTCTGAGGTGTGCACTGTATGTGTATATGTATGTGCGAGTGCGCACGCATGGGTGTGCACTGTGTGTATATGTATGTGCATGTGTGCACGGGTGTGCACTGTGTGTATACGTATGTGCGAGTGCGCACGCATGGGTGTGCACTGTGTGTGTACGTATGTGCGTGTGTTCACTCACGGGTGTGCACTGTGTGTGTATACGTATGTGCGAGTGCGCGCACGGGTGTGCACTGTGTGTGTATACATATGTGCGTGTGTTCACTCACAGGTGTGCACTGTGTGTGCATACGTATGTGCATGTGTTCACTCACGCGTGTGCACTGTGTGTATACGTATGTGCGTATGTTCACTCACGGGTGTACACTGTGTGTGTATACATATGTGTGAGTGCATGCACTAGTGTGCACTGTGTGTGTATACGTATGTGCGTGTGTACGCACACAGGTGTGCACTGTGTGTGTATACGTATGTGCGTGTGTGCGCACACAGGTGTGCACTGTATGTGTATATGTATGTGCGAGTGCGCACGCATGGGTGTGCACTGTATGTGTATACGTATGTGCGTGTGTGTGCACGGGTGTGCACTGTGTGTATACATATGTGCGTGTGCACGTGCACAGGCATGGACTTTGTGTGCATGGTCATGTTCTGATCCAGAGTGTAGGCCCCTTTTGTCCAATAAAGACTTTAAAGACAGTAATGAACTTGAACTCAGTACGTGAAAGAACCTCAGCAACAGTGAACAGAACAATGAAGAGTGAGATGAGCAAGAAGATTTATTCCATGACTCATAGACTGATGTAAATTTAGTTCTGAGTTGCCTGACAGTTAAAGCCAGCACATGTCAGATTATGTAGTTGTTGTTACATGAGAAAAAGAGAGCTACCAAATTTGTCTGGAAAGAGAAACATTTTCCTGGCAGACAATTCCAGCACGTACTTCACACGATCTTCTATTAGAAACACTAGATAATTAACAGTGAGAAGTATTCTTCAAGCGGATGTTTGAAACACCAACCCTTTATAAAAGATGAAGACATCATATGAAATATTTAGAGAATACCACTCTGAAGAAGCAACTGTGTTCCCATTGCGTCCAGATTTCTGCTTTCACTACAAGCCTAGCCAGGAAAAAGGGGCATTACCATGTCCGTTGTGACATCCTTTGGAACTGCTGGCATGTACTCAACTCACTGTTGCTTCTCTAATTGTCCGAAGTACATTCTGGTTGCTCACTAAGGGAGGATACTAATCTGAAGGAGGCGAGCTTGGCATTGAAATTTGGGGTCCCAAGCTCCAGAAGGAGGATCAATCCACCTCTATGCTGAGTTGGGTAGGGGCAGGGGCTTTTGAGAAGGGCCAGTTCTTCTTAGTAGAACTTTCATTCTACTCACAGTTTGAGATGGATGGTAGGATCCCAGAGCATGGAAGGAATTATTTGGAATTAAATATTTATGATGGAGGGATTGCTGCAAGGGGGACCCGGCAGGAAATAAGCGAGCCGGGCAGCCAGTACACAGGCCTTGTTTTGGGTCGGTGCTGGACTAGTCAAAGTGAAGACCAAATGCCCAGGCTGACGTGGCCACCTCCACTCAGCCCTGGCTATCTAGCCACCTGTGAACAAAGGCCCAGTATGGTTCCACCCATCAGTTTTCCAGAGAGGCTAGAAATCTTGATTTTATATGAGACCTGACGAATTAAAAATATGGGCACAAAAATTTTTCTTTAAAGCATTTTTGCTCGCCAAACCAAACATCTACAATCTGGCTTAAGGGTCTTTAGTTTGCAGTCTGTGTTACAAGGTAAAGCCTTACTAGTCAACAATCTTAACCAAAAAGTAGCCTCAGATTGGGCCAAAAGAATTTCATACTTTCAGCAGAATTGAATTTCGATTTTAGAAAACAGTTGCAATGAGCTCATTAAACTACTGATGTAGTAAGTGGGAATGGCCAGTGTTTCTCACTTAAAAATTGATTGAGGCTTGATCTCCTGCACAAATTATTTTTATTCTAGTATAGGTGGCATTAAGCTGGCTTCTTGCCATAATTATTCAGCAAGTGCACCTTGTTGCTTAATTTTTTTCCATTTGTGGGCCAACATCATGGGCAGTTACCACCTCTGAAGTCTGTGTTTCTAGGCACCCTGGTATGCTAAGTGTTGCCGCATCAGGAACATGTGGTTGGAACATTTGGGGAAGGGGAGTGTTCATTAAATGATATATTTAGGTCATTGAGTTATGTCATTGTGTATGTCATCGCTAAGCAAGCAGGAATATTTTAATACTAAAATATGAATGGTATTGAATTCCTGTTATGTGCCATGCATCGTGCAGAATGTGTATTATCTAATCTTCACAAAGTTCTGTGAGTTACATATTGCCAGCAGACACAGCATTCCTGCTTCTTAAACCTGGGTGCAAAAAAAAAGTACCTTAAATAACTTGGCTGTAGGTTCCACAGTTAGTGAGTAGTGGAGCAAACCCCTGACCCAAGTCAGTACTCTCTGCCTGCCCAAAGCCCAGGGCTATTTTGACAACTTGGCATGTTTTTCTTTGTGTGTTGGGGAACAAGTGTTATTTTGGGATCCCACAGTGCCTTGAAAGTCTAATAACAGGAGAGAACAGTGTGAAGGGCAGTGAGCAGTGTGCTGGTCTTCTTCCTGATTTTAGTCATTCAGAAGTGAATTATGTAAAAAGTCTTACTGAAATTTGCAGTATGTATGGGCTGAATCATGTAATAAGCCTGATGCCTTGGCTAAGACTCAAAAGTTCACAGTTCTCCATCAGAAATGACAGCGGGAGACCCTTCTGGTATGTGTTAGCTGAAGGCACACATTTCCTACTCTGTTCTAGACAAAGGGAAGAGACAGTGGTTTATAAGCCACACTGAACACTGGTTAATGTAGCAGAGGTATGGTTTTTAATAGTCACATGCAGGAAGATTAATACAATATGCTAACTTGCTGAGTATCCAGTGTTTTCTGTAATTAGTAATATCATCAGACTTGAGTGTAGATTTTTTTTATTAGGAAGGCCCTTGTATCAAAGACCTACGCTAAAATACAGCCTCCTTTTTATTATTCATAGTTAAATCAATGATAGCTATTTGGCAGAGGTTCAAAACTATTCCTGTTAACTTGTTTTTAATGATATTTGATTTATATATGTGCCCAAACCGCCAACATGTGTGTTATGTATATTTACTAATTGCAGCTATCTGCATTTAAAAACAGTGTTGTAGTGGGAAATGAAGCATAAAACATGAAAAATGTGTAATTATTAAGGAGTTAAAATTATAGTCTTTAACTCTTTCCAGAGCAGGGATTTTATGATATAGCTTTGATTGGCCTTTGTTTCATTTGAGCCAGGGTGCTGGATGGTTTTGGTGATCCACTCTGTAACTTTCTAATTAATTGTAAAATTCTCTCTAATGGACATAAATGGATTAACACATGGGTTTGCCCCTTAACACATGCTTTTCTTTGTGCTCCCACCTAGGAGGCGGATGGAATCCTCAGAACAAGATGGAAGCCCTTGGGGGAGTTCCCTCAGTGAGAGAACTTGGGCGGTTTTTCTTATTTTCCTGACCTGATTTTATAAACAAAGAACATACCAGCATCTGATATTTGTTCAGCATCAAATGCATTTGCATGCATTCTTGTAATAGTTCTGAGGAATAAAACCATTAATGATACCTGAATTTTTATTTTAGACAATCCACGGACACAAGGGACCAATCACTGCAGTGGCCTTTGCTCCCGATGGACGATATCTTGCCACCTACTCAAACACTGACAGCCACATTTCTTTCTGGCAGGTAAGGGATAGGGGCCACAGGGTCTTGAAGTGCATACTGGGTGGCACACTTCTGGCAGCTGGTAGGTAAGGCTTTTCATCGAGCTTACCTGCCAGCCCTCCTTCCTTTCTCCGCCACCCCTTTCTTTGAACAAATATCAAGTATGTATTTGCTGATTCCATAATGTGCCAGGCTCTAGCATGTGAGGTGCTAAGAATACAATTAGCAGTCTGAAAAGAGGGACAACCACTCTCAAGAGCCTTCAGTCTGAAGTAGACACAGATAAATAAGCAATGACACTGTATCCAGTGCAGGGGGAACCTGAGAATAGGGCATGGGAAGGCTTTCCAGAGGAAGGGACACCAAAGCTGAGATGCAGGTGATTTTGAGGAAGGACCAGTGCACGGTCGGTGGGGAGGAGTGGATGTTTAAGGAGAGAGAATTGGGGTATCCTGCCAGTCAGCAGGAAAAGGCTGAGGCGTGCTGGGGGCCTGGCCTGAAGGCATCTGGCAGGAGAGGCCTTTCTCAGGCCCATAATTTGCACAGGCCATTCAAACAAGGTCGGCAACACCAACAGGGCATAGATAGGGTAATAAGGTATTCACTATTCAAACAACTTTTTAAAAATCTGGGTATCTTTGGCCTGCGGTTCATGAGATGCTCGTGTTTAATTCTGATTAATGTAAATGTTAATTTTGAGCAGCTTTTACAAAAGAACTTGTTTCAACCTCAGTACTTAATCTTTATTCCACCTTCTTTTTAATTATCTTGCTCTTTTAATCCTGATAATTACCCAAAAAAAGTAAATTTACCACCCCCCAAAAAAGAAGTCAATTTAAAATTTTGTTGTCATTATTATCCTAAGGTGTAGGTATATTTTATGAAATTCGGTTTATTTGCTTTGAAAGCTAAAACAAAATAAAAGTTTAAACAAGGCTTCAGCACAACTTGAGGATGGCTTTAAAAAGTCAATAGCTAATAAAATGTAAAACGGATACAATAAATTGCTTAATTAACAACATGCTATTAAAGCATGACAACGTCAAAATCTATCACAGACCTTTTCTGCTTTTATCTAATTTAGTTTTCCAGTTTATTTTCTCATTATCCTTTCTTCCAGAATATATCTCCAGCATCTTAATTAGCTCATACTAAACTCTTTTGGTCAGAGATCTCACTCAGTCTTCACTTTTCCTCTTGTAACCACAGAACTGGTGTTTCCGACTTCCAAAATCCCACAGTGAATCCATTAGGTGGCTGTAAACTGGACTCTTGCAGCAATGGCTACTTAAAGAGTTTAACCACTCATGGGTTTTTCCCACTCGTGTCTAACACAGTGGTCTCTATGACTCTGACTGTACTTTGACAGAGTTTCCTTTATTTCCTGTTCTCTTGGGATCTTGGAGGAGTATCTATGTAAAGCTCCATTCATTTCCCATTTTCTGGGTGTCCAAGTGGCAGGTACCGGCCTGTGCTGTGCTTTCGAGACACAGAGACCAGTAACTCACGGTTCCCTGCTTGCAAAGAGCCTGTGTTTTACATATGCTTTCTTCTTTGGAATAAACCCAAAAAGCTCACTTTTATTTGGTCCAACTTCTTTTCTGTTAAGAAAACATAATTTGTTATATAAAGGAATACCACAAAAGTTAGCCAGATATGAAAACTTTCCTAGTATTTCCCAGAATTTTCTTTTTCCTATTTCCCAGGAATTTTCTAAGTGGTGAATTTTCTTTTTCCCCTCATCTGGATCTTCAAAGTTCTAGTTCAGGCGTCCTCAAACTTTTTAAACAGGGGGCCAATTCATTGTCCCTCAGGTCATTGGAGGGCCGGACTATAGTTTTAAAAAAAAAGAACTATGAACAAATTCCTACGCACACTGCACATGTCTTATTTTGAAGTAAAAAACAAAATGGGAACAAATACAATTCACACCAACGCGTGTGGCCCACGGGCCGCAGTTTGAGGACCCCTGTTACTTGGATAGTTCGTCCCTTCCTTGAATATTTTTCTAGTTCTGCCAAGGCTTCTGTCCAGCTCGGGGATGGGATTATGGGTAGCATCCTTTCTTACCTTAGAGATCAAGCTCATGCATTAGACACCTTTTGGGGATTCCTCCTTTCATCTTCCAGTCCCTCTCTGCAGGTTTCTGCTGTTGTCCTTGGGCTTTGCCAAGCACACTCAAGCCAGCGTGCACAGTGGGGCTGCAGCACATTTCTTTAGTCTCTGAGCTCTCAGCTACTGCAAGGGCCGCCTTGTGTTATCTGCACCCACCAGTGCAGCAGAGCGACTCAGGCAACTCACATCTTCCTCGAAAACCCATGTCAAAATTTAAAATGCAGCCCATTTCTGGATGTTTAAATTACACTCCGCTCAGTCTTGAAATTTTAATGGAAGGCACAAAAACAGATCATTGCAGCTTTCTCAAAAAGAATGCAATGAAACCTCTTCCACAAGTGTAATGCTCTTTTAGTTGAATTAAAGAGGGTCCAAAAGGCAGTGTTAGATCTGCTGCTGCTCTCTCCAAATGGGCTTCACTGATTTATTTAGATACTTGTTGTTTAGTTCTAATGATGTATGAGAACACTTTTATATTATTCCAGTAAGTGTACTGTAATATATTTTGAAAACTTAATGAAGTCTTATTAATATAGAACCTTACTAAAGCTATCAGCTATTAAAATCTTTGCTGAGAAATGAGTGTTAATGAGAAATATTGCTTGGATAATTACTCAAGTGAGACTTAGTAAAAGGGTTGTATGCAGCATTACTTACATTGAAGATAACATTAAAACATTTGCTGTTGTGATGAATTGTATCTGAGGGTATTTCTGTATATTCAGAAATATTCTTCACAGAACTGGTTTTGTGAAGCATCAGTTTTGAAGGGAGGAAAATACCAAACTTGCATTTTAGTTAGTTTACGCTCTTATCTATTGAATGAACTAATTTGGCAATCTTTCAAGCCCTTTGATTTTCTACCATCGTATTTCTGTATTTCACTTCAGATCTTTTTTTTGTTTGTTTTGTTTTGTTTTTTTGAGAAATAGTCTCACTCTGGGTAGAGTGCTATGGCCTCATCATAGCTCACAGCAACCTCAAACTCTTGGGCCAAAGCCATCCTCTTGCCTCAGCCTCCCCAATAGGCGACTACCACAATACTCAGCTAATTTTTCTATATTTAGTAGAGACAGGTTCTCCCTCCTGCTCAGGCTTGGTCTCGAACTCCTGAGCTCAAGCAATCCACCGCCTCAGTCTCCCGGAGTCCTGGGATTATAGGCATGAGCCACCATGCCTGGCCTTCAGATTGGTATTTGAGCAAGAGGGGTTTGGCAGGAAAATATATTCACAGAACTCTTACCTAAATCTTACCACCACCATCCAACAAATAAATATCCTCTTCCAGAAATGCTAATGATAAATTAGATGGATATTGGTTTCATTTATATTTATTTACTCCCTTATACAATAGAATACTATTCAACCATTTAAAAAGAATGATGTAAATCTATAGTCATTAACATGAGAAGATTGCCCTCAATATCTTGTTGAATAAAAAAACAGATTGTGAAGCTGCCTTTTAATATGAGCCTATTTATGTAAAATTTCTTTAATCTGTTTTTCCTCATTAACATAGGGTCTAGAAGGTCGTTTACTAAAATATTAACACCAGTTTTCTCTAGGAAATGAGATTTCAGGGGATTTTTACTTTCTTTTTTGAATTTCTCTTTATTATTTGACTTTTCTACAATGAGTATTTGCTATATTTGTGATCAAGAAAAACTTAATGTTACCAAATCTTATACTATGTAATTCCATGTAGTTTTCTTGCTTTCTTTCTGTTGTAATTATTTGTATTTTTTTTAATTTTTCATCTGTCCTGTGACATAGTTTGATTTTATTAAAAGGCTCAAATTACCCTTACTTGAACACAGCTTACAGCCATTTACAGGGCAAGAAAACATTAATATTGAATAACAAAACAGTTCATTGTTTCAGGGAGAGTTCTGTGGTTGGGCTTATTGGAAAAATTAATACTCATCCTCACTATTTCAGATTGATGCCTAATCTGAAGAGGTCATAGATAAAGGATGATCTGGAGAACAGTGAATTTTAATGTATGTGCAGCCTTCATTGTCCCAGCTGTGTGCACCTGTAAATAGTGTACCTGACAGAATTTCCCACAACCCTCTTCTAGGCCACGAAGGCTAATTTGACCCCAGCAAAGGAATTTGTCAAAGTGGGGATGGCTTAAGTTGTATTAGGAACTCAATTATCATAATGGCTCTTCTTAAATCTTTCCATCTAAAGCGTTCCCATAAGATATTCTCTCCCTCTTTGCCTTTAGTCCTCAAAGCATATTTTGTTTGTAGGTAACATAAAGGAAAGAATTAAAAATAGGGAAGTGTCTGAGCATTGTATGCCTCTTGCATTTTGAAGCATCCGGGAGAAATCAAGCTTCAAACATATTTTCAAAGAAAAATCTATAAAGAATGAAAAATACTTTGTAGTTATTTATCAACTGAGAAATTAGATTTTTTAAAAGCATGGTGTGCCTGTTGATGCCAGTTAATTTTAACCAGCGATTTTCCAGGTCATTTGGATCTGTTCTATAAGAGGACTAAATTATTATGCCATTACTTTCTGTAGAAGTGAGACCCATCAAATCAAGCTCACCAGCATTATTTGTATTTAAACTACGTAGTATCTGGGAACCTCCAAGAAAGCAACACGGCATTGAATTTTATCTTCTGCATAGTTTAGTGGGGAAGGAGGGAAGGAGGCCCTTGGAAGGATGGCAGAAAGGAGACGCCAGGCTGTGAGTGGAAACTGAACTTCAACAGAAAGAGTTAACAATAACCATACATTTGGTTTTAAAATGTGACCTCGGTACACTAGTGATTTTTTTTCACCTCTGTGTTGTGTTCGGCGCTATTATTAATGCAGGAAAATCAGTAACATTAGTCATCTTAAAAGGGTTATTACTCAAGATGATTTAAATTGTGAAAATGTCAGTGCAGCCTGCACGCACTCTGCTAGAGATGCCATGATTTACGCCCTCTGACACCCTCCTGCTGCTGAGAAGGGCTAGAAAAAGGAATGGCTTGTGTTTCGCACCGATCCCCATGCAGAGCATGATACCAGCATAACGGAGCCTACATGTCCTAGGATTTGCCAGGGTTTCGTGACTCCAGCCCATTTGTATGTGTTTGGATCATAATCTACATGCTTCACGCAAATCCCTAGAAGGTTATACATTTAGATGAAGGTTTCACTGGGGAGAAAAATTGGAAATGAAAATTAGTAGAAAGAAAAAAATATCATTTCCAAGGCTTCTTTCCTCATTTTCAGCGTGGTTTCTATGTGACTTATAATAGCAAAAATGACATGTATTGCAAATGTTTTAAGTAATAAAAAGAATCTGCAGACCCAGTTGCTGGGGTAACATTTCACTTAGATAACCACCATTCAGTGTTCAGCTCTTTCACCTGAATGCATAGTCGTTTATTAGTCATAATTTCCAGGTTATTTTTCATGTATGTGAAGGGATTAAGAAAACTTAAAAATTTAAATCAAATCCAGAAAATGCGGCCAAAAGCAGAAATCCCGAACAGATGAAAAGTACTGTCCATGAAGTGTAGCAGATACTCTCTTCAGGGTGATAGCAAACAAGGAGCCCAGATACGGTGTTGAGATGAAATTGATTCTTATTTTTCCCTTCAAAATAAGCAAGAGCTTTCCAGAGGTGGAGTTCTTAAAAAGCTAGAGAGGAGTGAAAGCGTTGGCAGGAAGAAATGGAGGAGAAGAAGTTTGGAGCTTGGGACTAGTGACCTGTCACTCTACCCGCCGCTTAACGGCGCCATTCTTGTGAACTCATTATAAATCCCAGAACTTGGCTTCATTGACTCATCCTTCAAGGCACGCAGTTAGCTTTGTTGTTAAAGAATAAAAAGGTCTACGGTTTTAAATGCTCACGATTCCCAAATACCTGTTTTGTCTAATTGAACCACTTTATTAACAGCTATAATTTAGCTCCCTTCCTAAAGATCAATGTACTTTGCTGCTGTCAGACTCTACCCACAAAGTAAAATTTTTCCTGCCTCCGCCTCCCGAGTAGCTGGGACCACAGCCGCCCGCCACAAAGCCCGGCTATATATTTTTTTTTTTGGTTGCAGCCGTCATTGTTGTTTGGCGGGCCCAGGCTGGATTCGAACCCACCAGCTCAGGTGTATGTGGCTGGTGCCTTAGCCACCTGAGCCACAAGCGCCGAGCCCACAAAGTAAAATTTTTCTAGATTCATGCATTTGCTGTTACAGCATCAGAACAATTCCAGATACACTGAAAGGACCCCAGGAGAGGTTAAGGGTAAACTCGTAGGTGAACGTGAATAACCATGTTGGAGCAGACGGTGACCTAAAGCGTGTGGCCAAAAGAGACGGAGCCGGTCTGTGTGGTGGGGAAAGGACAGGTCCTCAGTGATGCATGTGCTGTCCTGTCCCTTGTCCCTCCAGATGAACACGTCCCTGCTGGGAAGCATCGGCATGCTGAACTCGGCGCCCCAGCTGCGCTGCATCAAAACCTACCAGGTGCCCCCCGTGCAGCCTGCGTCCCCCGGCTCCCACAACGCCCTCAGACTGGCCCGGCTCATCTGGACTTCCAACCGCAACGTCATCCTCATGGCCCATGACGGGAAGGAGCACCGCTTTATGGTCTAAGGGCATTCGGCCGGGCCGCCCTTCAGTTCTCTACCTTCTCTACGCCGAGACCACTCTGCCCTCACAGTGGAGCCTTCATCGGGGCTGCCCACCCAGACGCACCGGCCGTGGGTCTGCGTCACTTGTGCATGCTTCTCGGGGGCAGACTCCGGCTCATGCCACTTACCCATTCAGGGGCATGCACGTGCCACTCTGCAGGATGTGGCCATCCTGTCACTAGGGAGTTTCCCTGCCAGAGATGGGAGGGGAAGCCAGTGGTTCCCGGGAACGCTCTTGTTGCTTGGTGCAACAGAAGCCCGAAAATCAATACACACTGTGATTGTGCTCCCAGCCCAGATCAGCATTTTCAGCCGTCTCAACCCCATCTCTGAAGTGCCGCTTGACTCCGGTCCCTCTGACGCTGGCTGTTGAGGTCATGTGGCAGTCCTTATTATCGAAATTACTTCCCCTGGCGCTTCCTAAAGCATACTGTTGTTTACCAAGAAGATTCAGTGTTTACATGGTTTTTTTTTCTCTCCTGGTGATTGCTAGGATATTACTGAATCCATTTTCCTAGGATTTAGCCATTACCTTTCTTTATGAACACCTGATTTGAGATTATGAGAAAACATACAAAAAAAATTTCCTGTAGAAAATACAGTTTTCTGGTCACCTAGCCTTCTCAAGTGCTCATATTCTGCTTAGAGGACAGTGTATTTAGTCATTTAAAATAAAAACATCACTACTTATGATCTAGTTAATATAATTATTCCGTCACTGTAACAAATCTCTTAAAGGGACTTGTGTGTGATAAAAAACCAAGTTTGGAAGCATAGCATATACCTTAAATGAAGACTCTCCTATCTGTTGCTTCAGATCTTTTGTTTGTTTGTTTGTTTGATTAAGAAAGAAAGAACTTGCCCCTTCTTCCAGAAACTTCACAAGCCTGCAGTTTCCGGATGTGTGACATTTGTTAGTTGCCACACAATAGTTCTGCCTTCAAACTACTACCAAGCAACTAAATAAAATCTACGAAGGTATTTCTTCTAAATAAGTACCCTAGAAAATTAGTATTTATGGCACAAATGTTCAGGAGTGTATATAAAAACGTTGAAGGCTCTCATTTAATTAGTGCAAATACTGCATTGAGGCTATTCATTATGCTTTGAAATAAGCTTTAAATTCGCCTATGTCAGTTATGCAGATTCTTGTTTATAATAATGGAAAAAAATCCATAAAATAGTATTTTGTATGAATTACTCCTGAAAACCTTGATCTGTGAATATAATTGGGGGAGTTTGTTTAGTTGGCTAATTGCTGAGTGGTTGATTAATTGGGCAAAATGGTTTATCACATGCAAAAGCAGAAAATGATTTTTTCAATTCACAGAAAAATATGAAAGTTTACAGAGGAACCAAAATTATAATGGGAGCATTTAATCAAAAACCTAAAAAGCTTAAATTGGCCCAGGGATGAATATATCTGTTACTTTACTGGAACAGATTTTTAAAGAACATACTATGAAATTGAGACCACTAGACCATCTCTTCCATGTTGGTATGAAGTATATTATTTCTATTGATGGCAAATCTGTAGTATTCCTTGGTTTTAGATGTGGGGTATTGTTTCAGAAGTGAATTATGCACATGCACGTACATTGTATTATAAAGATTATATATGTAGTTTCCAAGGAAGAAACAACTGTACAATATAGACTTTGTTTGTTTGGTGAACATGCTGTTGTATTTGCTCTACCAAATGTGAGGTGAACTATAGGTGCACTTTGTTTTTCTAGTGGGCTCCCAGCTCTTCTCTGTACCTAACACATGTTTACTTTATGAACTTAAGTGGAAAGTAATTTATTCGAGACTGTAAAACTGTTTGGAATGATGAGGTAAGCATATACCTTAGCGTCTTTTTTTCTTTTCTGGTTTTTTTTTATATATATATATATAAAATGTTCTATGCTTCAGGAAGAAGTATTGGGAAGGTAGGCAGGCCACTGCAAAGGCCTGGGTAGCCCCACCTGCTGTGGAAATTAGAAGCAAAGCATGCAGACCAGAGGAACAAAGCCCCTGGGAGCTGGGCCTGGGACTGCCTCGCATTTGCCCTGTCTGCACAGAAGGCCAAGGTGATTGGCCAGTAGAACATGCTGGTGGTAAAATTCTGGGGTGGACGATGTTTGATGGCTAGACATCTCTCTCTAACTACTAACCTAGTATTTACACTCTTGTTGACTTAAATCTCTCCTTGGCTATTGTGACAACCACAGTCCCAAACTTCATCCCAGCTTACATTTCTCCGCACTGAGGTACACTTTGTATTGCATTGTCATCCTAGTGTGAACTTCTTATGTTTTACTGATTTCCTTCGTACTGTACTTGGACCTGTCCTTGTATGTATAGAGACGTGTGGCTTCATTGGTAATTTACCTTCAAAAAATGACATGCTGTGACACCAGTGTGAAAACGTTGTAATGACTGAACGCACCGTGCAGCACTGAGTTGAAATGTCTGCCTCCCCAGACATTTCTCGATGGTTCCGCTAATACCTTCTGTATGTCCCTGTGTACATATGTTTGTTAAATAAAACTGAATTGTACTGGAAACTGTCTTTCTCATATTATTACTTTTAACAATGTTGACTCTTTTTAAACATTCTCAGTTGAAGTCCATATGCTCCCCTTGCCTTTCTATTTCTAAACCGTCCATTTTTTGGAGAGCCAGCTGCAGGAAGGCAGACTTGTTCCCAGGACGTCCCCAGCCTGCAGTGCAGAAGTGTGGGACAGAGGTGCCAGAAACTCAACAGCACCCTCTGTGGTTTGGGCAAGGGAATCGCATGCATGTTGCTTTATCTCCACCATAACTAGACTGTTAATTGTACCAAATTGTGTCTTGTCAGATTTGAAGACATGGGTTGGCTGCCTTATGGGAGCTGGGCTGTGATCATTAAATTCATCTAATACTCAGCTTGGAGCTGAATTTGAATCCTCGAAGTAAAGGTTGTAATTGGTTTTCAGAAAAAGTAAGAATGACAAAGTAGGTCCTTAATGCTCACACAAGACCGTGTGTAAGTAGCAAATGCAGGTCTTTTAATTCTTTCATAGAGGAACATAGAGGAGGGAACTGTGCCAGTCATCGTGTAATGGCAGAATTTTCCGTAAGAATGAGATGAACATTACAGGTGTGGACTGCAGCACCTTCGCATCTCTCAAATGCCACTTTCAGTCTCAGGAATCGTTACAACATCTCATGAATTAAGTGTATCCCTTATAGGGAAAACAGGGGCAGGAATGGTCCTGAGTGATTGGCGATCACAGATACTGATCAAATGTGGAAAGGGTGTGACATTAATGGGAAGGTAAAGCCGAGTGGTGCTGGGTGAACTTTCACCTTTCACCCCTTCGGCTGACTGACAGAGCTGAGTGGAGAAGAAAATCAATACTTTGGAGCCAAGAGGGAAATATTTCTACCCTCTAACTAGAGAATGTATTTTGACAAGGCCAAGATAATCCAAGCTGCACCGAAGAAAGAGAAAAGAAGACTCATTTTTAAAGCTTGACACTTGAAGGTGTTTTTGTGCAATGGTTTAGAGATCGTCAATACATACAAATACCAAAGGTCAAAAAGAAAAGCCAGAAGAATTTCAAAAATTAGATGTTCTTTTTGCTGTTTATACACCAAAAAAAAAAAAGACTACAGAGAGGGTTGTGCTCTGTAATTGTCATTTAAATGAACTAAGCTCACAATTGTGTGTTCCCAGATTATCATCCCTCTTCAAACAAACCTTAAATTTTGTAGAGGCAGCTTCTTGAATATTGAATGCCCAAAAGGTGCTCATATTTCTTGCTTCTGTGTATCTTTTTCGATCAGAATTCTTTTTTGAGCCATTACATCATTTTGTGCTAACATCCCAATTTGGTTTTAAAATTCATGTTTCTTGCTTCTGTATATCTTTTTAGATATGAATTCTTTTTTGAGCAATTACCTCATTTTGTGCTGACATCCCAATTTGGTTTTGAAATTCGTGTTGATTCTGCCATGATGCCATTGTGAACCTTAGACCATCTGGTTCAATCACTTGCATGAGAAGAGAGTTCATGTACCCTAATTTAGAACTTAAATTGTTTCTAGTTTCCCAAATCCCTTTAAGCAAATTACTTATAAAGGTATTCTAATTAGTGCCCTTCTAAGTGAGAGGTTTATGTGCCTCTAAGAAGAAGGTAAATAATTCACTCCATTGGTAACCAGCAAGATTAGGTCTATTCATTATGTGAATAAATCCCTCCATCAAACGGATGTAGATTCTTTTCTTTCCTACAGATAAGAAAACTGACAAGACAATGGTACCCATACCTTCCTGAAAAGCTCAGAAAGACAAAGGAGTCCTGAGTATCCAAAGTCACCCTCAGGTGTGAGTCTCAAGTTCAGCTTCCAAAAGAGGAAGCGTTTGGACTGGGCATTGAAGAATAAATTAAAATTAATTAGGAGGATGCTGAGTATATGGTAGGAATTAGTGGAAATCCAAAGTTGTACACAATCAGAATGGGTATAAACTACTTCCGAGCTGCAACTTGAAGGGCATTAGTAGATACCACCGACAATCCACATGGCTCTTCCCTCGCAGCTCTTACTCCAGTGCCAAAGGATGCTTGAAATCCAAAAGGCACAATCCCTAATAGAGGATTTCTCTGACTTTTAGTACATTTCCATGTTTCATTTTCTTTTAAAAATTTCTTTTGTTTTAAGAATAAGTTATACATCCTTCATGTCCTGAATCGCAGCATGCACTGCGTGGGATGAGCTGGATGCCTGGCAGGGTGCGCTGCAAGGATCCCCTCCCACCCCAGCACTGAAGTGTTTATTCCCCTGGCTTCTGGGAGTGCTGGCCCCTACCAGCTCCCCGGCTGCCCCCTGGCCAAAGAGAATTGTCTCTCTCAGGGCCTGGTTCCCTTTCCTAGAGGCAGCCACTTGTGGTGGTGGGTCAGGGAGAGAAGGTATAAAGACCTGCCCGCAAGCTCTATTTCAGAACTGCTCAGAGCACCAAGGCTGTGCAGAGCTCCCGCTCCAGAACCCCCCAGCCCTCCACCCAGCCCTGCTGCACTGGCCAGCACTGCAGATGTGTCCCTCCCAGACTCTAGCCCAGAGACCCCCACCCATGACATTTGGTACCGGAATGGTACCGGAAAATACTTTCTAAAATGGGATTTGGGAGGAGGTCACCCATTGCCCCAGGGCAAGGAGGAGCCCATCGCTGGGGTCGGGGCTAAAGCTTCCCTGGAGGAGGCCTGGGACAGCAGAGTGTGGAAGGGGATGCTGTGTGGCAGGGCACAGCCTGGCAGGCACCTGAAAAGTGAAGGGAACAGAAATAGGGACAGAGGACTTGGACGGCTGCGGCTTGGGGCACCGGGAAAAGACAACAAAAAGCTGAGGGTGATTAATTATTTTCAGACCAAACGTGAACGCCTAAGAGACTCTTTGGCAACATGTAAGGAGAGCCTCATCTCTGCTCCAGAGACTAGCAGGGCCCGGCCCGGGGCTCTGAAGGTTCCTGTCCCAGATCGGAGCCTGGGTTGAGATGGATAGGGCTGTCTGTGTTGATGCACTTGAACAATCCTGAGTCCCCAGATTCTGGGGGACCGCCTGCCTAAGGGGCCACCTCCTCCCTGTTAGAGGCTGGTGCTCCCCCTTTGTTTGAGGATAACGCAGAGGCTTCTCCCGGGCAAGACGATGCAGACCCCACCTCCTCTCCCAGTAACTCAGGCTAAGTCGCAACTGGAGCTGGCTGCCCACGTGCTGGGCCTGCCGGGAGGGGGAGGAAGGGGGAGAACTGTGTCCTGAAGGAGCTGTAGAGCCTCACCACAGGCACCTGCTGGAACTGCGAGAATTATAGTGCTGGATTCTGAGGGTGCTGGGCAAAGAGAGGCTATAAAGTGAACAAGGCAGGGGGCATTGATGGGCATTTAGCAACCTGGCGAGGACTCAGGGACAGGGTTTGGCCTGCTGCTAGTAAGTGGCTCGGCCTGGAGAAAACTAGCTAATACTAGTCGGGAGAAATGCCAGCACTGGCATGGTGGCAGGAGGAGGAAAGAGCCCAACAGCTTAGAGTGACGGGACTGCTGAGATGGATATGCCAGGTAAGGCCAGACAACCCACCACATGTCTCTGCGAGAGGCTGGGGGGCATTCTGTTTGCCAAGAGATAGGGAAAGTGCTGGAAGGGTGCGGGCAACCCTGTGAGCCGGAGTTGAGGGGAGGAGATGCCATCAGCTGGGGAGATGGGCCCAGTAACTGGGCCCCCAAGTAACAATGAGAATGATGGAGACCAAACGGGTGCAATTACCATAACGAGCAGCAAGGTTGGTGTGTGAAGCCAGAGGGGCCTGACCAGCAGAGATCTTTGGAAATGGGAGGGCAACCAATGAGGGCATCCTCCGTCTGTATAACCTAAAGAAATGAAAAATGGGTACCAAGAGGCTAAAGGCAGCCATCCCAGTAAAAAGTCAAATCCCTTGCTTGGTTTGTATCCCCCAGTGGCATGGTTATCAGGAGGTCAGAGCCCTTGGAGATGAGGCTCTGGGTTAGCCCGACAGTAAGCTGTGCAGCTCAGCAGAACTTCTCTCCAGGAAGAGGGGAGCTACCACTGCTGGCTTTGAGACTAGCTGCAACACCAGGGTTGTACTTTGTCCCATGAATATTTCTATCATTTCCCCCAGAATCCTGGGATAGCTGTTTCCAGACTTTTTTCAAAGCAAGTGGTGCAAAGGGTGACCACAGTGGACATCGTGGTGCACACTTATTCCCCAGGTCCTGCTACCTCCTAGCTGAGTCCTTCTCAGAGCATTGCTTGGGGCTGGAGAGAACGTCTCTCCTCAAGGCCACACTCTCCTCCCTAATGACAGCTGCATCCGATAAGTGACCATGGGAACACAAAGACTTAACCTTCCTTGCCTCAGCTGAGGACATCTCCTAAAAGGCCATCCCAGCACCCAGAGGGTCTGCGGGAAGAGTCTGTTGCCACTGCGACACAGCCCAACCTCTCCTTCTGCCCAGTTCTGCTAACTTTATGCAGGTGTTGATTCCAGAAGCACTTTACAGTGTGCCTCCTTCTAGAAATCTGTCTTGGCGTCTCTGTCCCAAGAAATGAAACCTGCCTGGGTTCAAATCCAGCTCTGCCATTTGTTAGCCAAATAATTTCATTTGTGCCCCAGTTTCCTTTTCTGCAAAACGGGAACAATAATCACACCTGCCTATCTCATGGTCTTGTAATAAGGATCAAAAGAGAAAAGAGTTACTGTATGTAGAGTGCTTAGACCATGGCTAGCACCTTGTAAATATCCGGCCAATGTTAACTGTGCTAGCTAACCTTGTCCTCTTCAGGTATTGCATAATTATTTCTCAGGTCTTACTTTCCTGCTTCCGTGTTATAGGAAAACGTACTTTTCCATTAATTCTTTTCCTGTGTTTTTTTTTCTCTTTCTTCACCCAGATCAACGTGCTCACTTTTTAAAAAGTGAAAAGGAAAGCTGGAAGGGAAGTGATATTCCTGAGCACATATTTTGTGTCAGGCTCTATATGTGGTACTAAATGCATTTGTTATGCTTCTTAATGCTTCATCCAAAAAGCCAGAATTATCTTCCTTTTGCAAATGAAAAACTTGCAGTTCACATAGATAAGTCACCAAGACGTCACAGCTAATGAAATGAAATCTAATGTATGAACTCAGACTCTGCCGTCAAGGCCAGCCTTCTCTGCTCTTCTGGTGGCCATCGTGTGACAGGTGAGGAGGAAACCATCGGGGGCTGTCCTGCCACCTTCCTTAGAGGCGGACAGAGGTATGGCAGAACAGAAGTGGGGTTTGGTTCATGTGAGCCATTATTTGCTCCCTTTGTACTTAGGACTGCTGTGCCCAATTTTAAAAGGACTGCAATTTTGTTAATTCTCAGTTGTGAATAATAAGACTCTTTTACCATGAAATGATTTGAGTTAAAATGTGAGTTTTAAACTATGCTCCATTCCATGGAGTGATTATATCATAACTCGGGAAACAGTTTTTTCTCTTATAAAGTGGATATTTTGGGGAAGTGGAATTTGATTCACAGCAATTGGCCCTCATTTTCACTGAACGTGCAGAAGCGTCTGGTGCCGCCGCTGCCTGCCTGGAACGGCGCTGCCTCCTTCCTGCACAGACACCACATCTCTCAGGCCTCTTCTCTCAGGTGCTGTTGCCAGCACCCTCTCTTCCTTTGGCTACTCTTTCTTCTCCAGAGGCGTTTTATTTTTTTTTTTTGGCTGAGGCTGGTTTTGAACCTGCCACCTCCGGTATATGGGGCCTGGCGCCCTACTCACTGAGCCACAGGCGCCGCCCTCCAGAGGCATTTTATTTAGTAAATTAAGAGTCACTGGTACATATAAAACACACTTCTGAAATGTAAGGATTTCTTTGTTTTTGCTTTTGTTTTTGTTTTTGAGATAGGCTCTCACTCTTTCACCTAGGCTAGACCGCAGGAGTGTCATCATATCTCACAGCAACCTCAAACTCCTGGATGCAAGCAATCCTTCTGCCTCAGTCTCCTGAGTAGTGGGGACTATAGGTGTTGCACCACCACACCTGGCTAATTCCTCCTTTTTTAGTAGAGACGGGGTCTAGCTTTGCTCAGGCTGCTCTTGAACTCCTGGCCTCAAGTGATCTTCCCGTTCAGGCCTCCCAGAGTGCTAGGATTACAGAGGTGTGACACTTCACCCAGCCTGAAACTTAAGATTTAAAAATGGGGCTCGGCGCCTGTGGCTCAACGGGCTAAGGCACCAGCCACGTACACCTGAGCTGGCGGGTTCGAATCCAGTCCGGGCCCGCCAAACAACAATGATGGCTGCAACCAAAAAAAATGGCCGGGCGTTGTGGCGGGCACCTGTAGTCCCAGCTACTTGGGAGGTGGAGGTAGGAGACTCGCTTGAGCTCAGGAATTGGAAGTTGCTGTGAGCTGTGATGCCATGGCACTCTAGCCAGGGTGACAGCTTGAGGCTCTGTCTCAAAAAAAAAAAAAAAAAAAGATTTAAAAATGGAATTAGAAACCAAATTTTCTAATTTGTTTTCCAAGAGACTTGAACAGAAATATTACAAAACATACTTTCTTCACTTGACACCTCCCGCCACTGCAATCCCCACCGCCACAAACCGGGTTGACAAAGCTTTAGCTCCCCTAGCTCTGATGATCTTGCTCCAGAAAATACTGGAATATGCCAGAACTTTCTCCAGCAAACCAGGATCCACCACCATACTCATTCGTATCCCTTAGCTTTGGCTTTGGTGCTGCAGTTTGTCCCAGGTTCTGGCTTCATGGTAAACACACCTTAGGTCTTTTTTCTGACAATTAAGGGGTCTTTCTTTGAGGGTCCAGGTGTGCTTTGAGACCCTGTTAAGCTTTTGACATATGTGATTGCGTTTCAATCTCTCAAAGATCCCATGAGTTAGCCTATGTTGTCATATCTCACCGCAACCTCAAAAACTCCTGGATGCAAGGTTAGGTGGCTGACCCAAGGTCAACAGCTGGCACAGCCAGGGAGCAGGACTAACATTCAAAGTGCTCTTTCCTCTCCATCAATGGACAATATTGCCAGGGCCAGTTTTATAATAGCTGAAGAGACATGCTTTATACGCATATTGACCTCAATAAAACACCAAGGACCTCAAAATTCAATCTTCATCTATTTACTCCGCAATGACTTATTGAATGCCTATGATTTTCCAGGCATTTCTAGGGAGGACTAAATTAATACAGCCTGGGTGCTCACATGGTTTATGCATCTCAAAAGCTACCTCACTGGTGTGGTGTGTGTTGCAGAGCCCACTGCAGACATTGTGCACACTCGCTCACTGCCACCTCGTGACGGTGTAGCTTACAGCCGTGCTCTAGTTGTGCTCACCAGACACCCCCACCCCACCTCTGCCTCCAGAATGTCCGCAGGCACCAGGTTCTGAGCGACCTCCCTGCATCCCAGCCACCTGAGTCCCAGTGACCTGTAACTCATCTTGTTTTTCTCTGCCAGCCCCTGTCTCCCGAGTTTCATTGCCAGCACTGTGATGAGAGCCTGAATCACGAAATGGGACCACAGAAGAGAAGGGGACAAGTGTCCAAGCCTGGGAACGTCTCCTCTGAGTGTGGAGTGAGGTGAGTTGCGACAAACATTCAAGGGAACATACACATTCCGGTGGATTCCTGTTTGGTAAATATCTGGTGAACATCTATCACGTGTCAGGCAGAGAACGAGGTGCTGGGGTTGCAGTGGGGAATGTGACAACTGCCATGCCTATCCCTGTGGGGCAGGTGCACAGCCCAGTGAGCTTGGACAGGGCGAAACCAGCCACAAATTATAACACAAACAAGGAAGGGACGAGGAGAGGGCTGAGACCCGTTGACCAGGGTTGAGTGGTCAGGTCTAGGCGAGGTCTCTGTAGAGACAGAAGAAGCCGGATACCTGAAGAGCAGTGGGGAGAGGAAAGGGCTTTTAGATGAGGACGTAGCCCATGGGGCAGAGGAGAGTCACTGCAGGTGGGAGCCAGGCCTTGCCACAGAACAGGGTGTCCAGATGGTATAGAATGGTGGCTTTCAACTGGTGCGCCATGAACATTTTTACAGATCATTAATGAAATTATTTTTGAAAGAAATCTGAAGCACAGTAAGTATATTCTTTTTTTTCCATCAACATAATTTAAGTATGCCATGGGAATTAAACTATAGGTTCAAGGGTGCCATGAGATAAAAAAGGTTGAAAAGCACTGGAGAGGCATCTCCTAGGCAACGATCCAGGGTGTAAACATTTAGGGGACCCAGAAGCCATTACAGCTCTAAGGTGAGAAGTCACAGGTGCAAGAAGATGAAGGTGGAAAATGCTGCCGTGTGGAGAAGGGGCTGGAGAAGGCTCTATGAATCATCTATTCTGTGTACGAATATTGCCACACACCGCGTGGTTGAAAACAACACACTCGTGTGACGTAGCAGCTCAGGTGGACCGGGAGCCTCCGCTGCGGGTTTCTCACAGGCTGCCGTGAAGGTGTTGGCTGGGGCAGTGGTCTGGCCTGGGAGAGAACTGGCTCCGGAGCTCACGTTGTCCCTGGCAGAAGTCCATTCCTTGTAGGACGGGGGGCCTCGTCTCTCTGGCTTGCTGGCTCTTGGCTGGAGCCCTGGGCTCCTTCAGGCTTCCCACAGTTCTCTACCATGTGTCCCAACACGGTCACTGAGGCTGGACCCTGAAGATGAGAGGAGGGGCCTAGGGTGGAAGAGCATTCAGACAAAAGGAGACAGGACTGAAGGTGCGGAGCTGTGAAATGGGCAGTGTTTCCAAGGAAGGGCAAGCGGAGGCAGTCGCTCACCGGGGCCACCTTCGCCTTTATTCCCTGGTCCTCCAGGCCTGCGTTCAGTTCTCTTCTTCACACCCCATCGCTGTGCTCAGGCTGGAGTCTCTCGTCAGTGCTGGGGATTGCCGCTTGACTAAGTTATGCCAACAGCACTGATTCAATGCCCCACAGTGTCGGGAAGGCCTTCTGTGTCATTCTGGCCAGTGAGGTAGAAGAGGAAAGGTTTTCCTCCCTGACACAATGACACATTCAAGCGGAAGTTTCTACCTGTGGGCATATTTGTGTGAGTCTGGGATACCAGGAACCACACAAACTGTCTTGGGCCCCTGCTGGACCCCCCAGGCTCAAGCCAGCTCACTGGGGTGACACCACAGGCTTTTAGAGAAGCGGGCCCTGCACACCCAGCCCCATCTCCTTGTTATAGGATATAAGCAACTTCCCCGCTGGTTAAGCCACATGCAGCCAATGCTTGAAAACATACTGGGCAGTGTGTGGTGTGACAAGGCGGGAAATGAGGTCTGGGAGTTCTCAAGGATTTTAAGGATTTTAAGGATCCCATGTCTTGGTTAAACCCAGAGTTTTAAAAATGGAGAGAATTGTGCCAGGGAGGCCAGGGAGGACACGGCTGCAAGTCTACTCAAGAGATTCTGAGAACTCTAGCTATAGTGGTCACAGTGGACGCAAGAAGAGGAGCCTGGAGATGGTTAAGAGGCAGGAGCTGGGAGCGTCAACGAGCGTCAGTGTCCAGGAGGGAGAGAGCGGCAGCCGCAGCAGCTGCCAGCCAGAGCGCGCTCGTTCATCCACGTTCACGCCGCCAGTCTTTCTCTCCTGCTGCTCCCTTCACCTGTGGCGTCCTCCCACGGTGAACTCCCAGTGCCTCATCCCTCGCCATAATGTTGCTGCTGTGGGGAAATCACATTCAATTTACACCTTGCAGTGCCTGGATCAGGAACAGAACCCGGAGTGAGAGCCACCTGTGCAAACTGTGCGTGGTCCCCTCCCGACACTGCCCCCCCACATCACAACCACCGGGCGGGCGGCAGGCCGAGCGACTTCAAATGTATTGATGACAAACCTGGCCCCAAATATAAAGCTACAATCTCACGTTGGACCTGTTCCTTAAAAACAAAGGCTAAACTTCATTTCCAGTTCAGATTGCACTTAAAAGAATTCTGATTGTGTTTCATTTCCTGGGATTTATATTTCTTTCTCTTTATAAAATATAGCACGCGGGCTAGAAACCTGCTTGGAGTGATTCTCCCCTTGCTGAAGTCATTACTGTCATTCCTCCTAAAAAGAGAATTGCAGTCTTTTCATTAGGACAGCTACATTACAAATAGAGAAGTGTTAAATTTTTGTTATGTTTTGAATTTCATCTAGAAAAAATTGTAGAAGTTTGTTTTCTCTCTTGTTATAGAAATACCGATGTACTCTTTTCAATTTTGTCTCTGAACCCACAAACCCTAAATTACAGAGGGAGCCAAAAAATGTATATACATTTTAAGAAAGGAAAAACTGTATTGAAATTGTAATGCTCAACATATACCAACAACAAAAGATGAATACAAGTCACCTGGGGCACCTCTCGTAATTGTAGAAATCAAATGTGGCTTGAGTATTACATATTTAATATAGTTTTTTTCCTTCTTAAAATGAGTGCACATTTCGTTTGTACTATCTTACCCTTTATAGGGAAAGATGGTAGTCTTAGTCTGTCCTGGTTGGGTGGCCGATTAAACGATGGAAATTTCTTTTTGTGGTTCTGGAAGCTGGGAAGCCCACAATCACAGCACTAGCAGATGTGCTGTGTGGTGAAAGCATCTTCTCCCTGTGTCCTCACAAAGTGGAAGGGGTGAGGGAGCTCTCTGGGACCTGCTTTATAAGGGCGCTAATCTCATTTATGAGGGCTCTGCCTTCCAGACCCAATCATCTCCAGTGGTCTCACCTCCTAACACTATGGCATTGGTGATTAGGTTCTAACGTCTGTATTCGGGGATACACAAACTTTTAGCCCATACCTGAGACTGAGCCCCAACCTGAATGTAGCCTGGGTACTAGCAGCAGTGACAACAGCCTCTGGGGGATGGTTAGAAATGCAAATGCTTGGGCTCTACCCCATTCCTCCTGGGTCACCAGCTATACTTTGATGAGCTCCTGGGATGATCTGTGTCCACCTCAAGTTGGAGCAGCACTTCCCTGGAATGCGTAGGGAATCTCACAGGTGCTGATAGTTTCCCTGGGCCCCAGGTCGGGCCCAAGATGGGAACCACCACCCAATGTGCTCCTTAAGGCGGAAGCCCAGGTCTCTGGCTCTGGCACTGGGGTATGCAGGGCTATGCTGCTCTCCGGGAAATGTCCAAAGGTGGACATCAGAACTTGGCAGGCAGGAGGTCTGGACCCCAAGCCCTGATCCTCAGGACAATCTTGGACCCTCCCTGGGAGCTCGTTTTCCCATAGGTATGGTGAAGGGGTTTAAAGAGCTGACATCAAGAACACCATCCTGGTTTTATCTTTGGTTTGCTTTGGGTTCTGTCTGAGAGCTTTGGCAGGATGACTGGTTCCACCAACATGGTAGATTATAATGACAAAAGCAGGATAGGAACCACTGAAAGTTGAAGGTGGGGCGTTGAGATATGGAATTCAGGATGTTTCATTTGCTATAAAGCATATTCTGTGAGTTACTCTTTCTAGTTACATGTTTTTTTCTCATCATTGACAAAGGTCTTGAGGAATCAGATTTGGGGAAAACTCGGTATTGCTGGGGCCTGGGCGACTTGAGTGGTTTTCTTAACCCCAGAATCAAAACATCAGGATGGCAGGAGTGCTCTAATTCCTCGCATCTGTATGATGACCCTGGGTGCTTAGCCTTCAGGAGGCACCAGGGATGCAACTGTGAACAGACCCAGCTACTGCCCAAACTGAGCTTCTGTGCAAGTGGGTGAGACAGACAGGAAGCCGTAGTTGTAAACAAAGGAGGAAATGGTGAGGGATGTTTCAGGTCAAGGGGAAAAGCATGTGCAAGTCCTTGTGCCAGAAAGGACTGTGGCCCTGCTGAAGAACAACCAGAGCGAGCACAGTGGTAGCAAAGGAGGTGTGGGTGGGACAAGGAGCGGGTTTGTAGGAGGGGTCAGGTCGGTAGCACGTGGCCTCCCGGACTGGCAGGGACTGCTGGGGGTGTGCTGGTTAGCAGGAAGGGGATGTGATGAGTTTGTGCTCTGAAGAAACCATCGGCTGACACGTGAGATTAAGAGGAATACGAGTGAGCTTGGGAGATCAATCAGGAGGTCACTGCTGCTGTCCCAAAGGGAAAAGACAAAGAGAGAGCAACTCCTTCCATTGCAAGGAGTAAGACCAAATCCCAGAGGAAGCAGCGAGGGGGAAACTGAGAGTTGGGTGGGAAGGCACCACCACCAAACCCCAACCAAACTGCTTAAAAATGGTCGCCCCAGGAATAGTACTACAGCCTCTGGAGACTGCTGCTCAAGGGCTGTGTGGCCTTGGGCCAGTTACTCTATCTCTCTGGGCCTTCTTGTCTTTCCTTGAAAAATAAAGAGCTTCCACTAGATCAGCAGTTCTCAACCTGTGGGTCACGACCCACAGGAACTGTATTAAAGGGTCATGGCATTAGGAAGGTTGAGAACCACTGCACTAGATAATCACCAAACATGGTGACAATATAGTTTCTTGTTCTAACTGGGACATTTCTGAGTTAAACTCGGAACCATTAATAATCGCACCAGGACAGTAGGCATAAGCTAAGCCAATACTGGGAAAAGGACTAAAACTCCCCCAAATCTAGGATCAGGACCCATGTCTCCTCACTTGGAGTTCATCACTCTGTTTCTCAACAGTATTTTTCTACATTGGAAGCTGAAGTCAACCCTTTCAGAACCAGCATTGAATGGATTCACAGTTCCTGAAACGAACTCCTGGCTGGCGAAGAGCATTGCAGGCATTCTTTTTTTGCACTGTTTGCTCTATTTGTGGTAGAAGGAGGTTCAGTCCAGTCTTCAGAGGTGGAATCACTAATGAAATAGAGCCTTTCAGGGTGTAGCTCTGATGGTTGAAGATGCTGTGTGTGCCCATAGGGTCCTGAGTGGGTACAAGGCAGGTGGAGCCAGAGTGCCCTCAGAGCAGAATTGACCACACCCCTATTATGCCCAAGTCTCTCAAGAAGTTTCTGCTTTGTTTTAAAAGAGCTTATAGCATTTGAATTTTATTTTAAACCAGTCCATCTTAATTAGAAATGCAAATAAGATTTGGAAACATGAGATTCAGATTCAAGTCTCAGGCCCTCTCTGCTGCTGATCTTAGAGAAGTTGCTTTCCTTACTTAACCCCCTAGCTGTCCTCACCCACTTGACTGGCCTATATTATCCTATAATTAGGATAAAATTAAATCAGTACTATGAAAGCATCCAGCAAATTGTAAACTTTTCTTAAAATTCTTTACTTTGAAATGATTTCAGACTTACAAACACATTGCAAGAATTCCCATATGCCCTTACTCAGCATCCCAAAGGTTAACATCTGACAGAGTCATAGCTTAAGAATCAAAACTAGTCAATTAACATTGAACAATACTATTAAACTAAGATACAGACCTTGAATTTTACCAAATGTTTCATCAAATGTTTCTTTTCTGGTCCAGAATGCAAGCCACGATCCCATAGCTTCCTTGGTTCTGATGCCAATTTAGACTTTTCTCATTCTGACTCCCCGACAGTCTTCCTCTGTCTTTCATGACTTTGGAACTATTAGAGAGCACAGGTTGGTTCTTGTGCAGACTGTCTCAATCAGGGTTTGTCTGGTGGCTCCTCGTGATTAGATTTAGATGGTGCATTTCCATCAGAAGACCTCCACAGTCAGTGCAGGGTATCAGGAGGTACACGGTGGCCGTGTGTCCTTCCTTTGATCACATGATTAAGGTGGTGTCTGCCAACTTTCTCAACTGTAAACTATGCAAACTATGACTTTTCTCCTTTATAATTAGTTATTTTGTGGAGAGATGTCTTGAGACTATGCAAAGACACTGTTTTCCATTGTACTTTGGCCCTCTAATTTTAGCAGCTATTGATTATTTTTGCCTATAATAATCATAATGGTGGTTATTTCATGAAGTAGTGATTTTCTGCTTGTAAATTTGTTGTAATTCTTGCTCTTCTTACCTTTAAGGTCTGGACAGGGATGGAAGGTTCTCAATGCTTGGTTGTGGCTCCCCGGAACCCTGGAACACTGTATAGGAAGGACAGCGAGGTCAAGTTCTCCTGACCTGGGGCAGGGAGGCCAGGAGAGAGTTGACAGGTGCCATATTGGCAATTCCAGGGGAGTCCCTTTCCCTTTGGACAGATACATCTTGCCTACTGGGCCTCCAGGCCAGCATACTGTGTCCTGGCTAGAAGAGGTACAGCCTGTGTACCTCCCCCATCCTTCCTTTGTTCCTCTGAATGGTTGAGGCTCCAGGCACCACAGTGTGCATGGATGGTGACCATGGTGCCAATATGTTTCCACGGAAAGGACCACTTGCAATAGACTTCAGATTACAGAGCCAGGACTGCCCTTACTTCCTGTCTAAGGGGCTCTGTATTCCTATCTCACTGTGCAGTTTGATGGTCAGGAGGGGACAGACCAACCTAGGGATGAGATGTCTCCTGTGACATGGCCTCATCTTGCAGGAAGGCTCAAGTTTACTCTGAATGGGACAGACAGGCAGAAAGAGTGGTCGCATCCTCTGGAATGAACCCGCTGTGATGGAGCTCAGCATGGAGAGTGGCCAAGAGGAAGGAATGACAAAACTGCCCTCGAGCTGTCATGAAGTTTCAGTGACAATGTTTGCAAACAGCCTTGCTCAGAGGCTGGCACACAGTAGAGGCTCACACAGTGCAGCTAGTTGTAAGGTCCACTCACTGGTCTATTGTGGTCGGCAGCAGCATCAATGATCCCCCATTGCCTCCAAGGGCTCTGTAGAGCAGAAGGCCCTTGAGAAATGGTAGAATGATTTGGCATATCCATTATCCTGCTATCATTTTTGTGTTCGGAAATTCGTTAAGGAGTCATTTTGATGAATCCCACATGCATGCACCATGAAAAACAATTAGCATCAATAGTGTAAAAGAAGGAGATCAATAAATAGATTCATTTTTAAACTGTAATGATTTATTTGCTTCCTGACTTTTGGGAAATACTGCATCTTCCGGTGTCACATCAACCATTAAATAGCCGAACTGGGATGATCTGTGAGCCAAAGCTGATAACCAGCAGACAGATCCTGCTCCAAGTCCACAGTCAGCAACAGTGGCCAGGGAGGGAGGTGGCCCTTCCTAGGAGACAGCGCAACTCCACGAAGGGCTCATCAGGCCCTGCTCATCCTTAGGTCTGCTGAATGCAGCCGAGAAGATGATAAAAATTAATGAGACCAGGATCCCAGAGACGGGAAGGAGAGTCTGGTTTTCATTAGACATTGTGGAGGGGGCACTAGCGCAGTGCTGGGGAGGCTCTAGGATGCTACCCGTTCTGGAGCAGGGAGGTCTGGAGAGACCCTCTGGGTGAAGAAGCAGGAGGTCATTGTACAAGGAGGAGGGAGGGAAGGGCGAGGAGAGAGCCCGTGGCTGTGGAGGAGAAGGCACTGAGAACAGTGAGGGCATTGACTGGGGACAGAGGGTCGGCCCTGCCATCCTTTCTCCCCACAACCAATTTGCTTCATGCAAAGGGGCAGTGGGGCTGAAAGCAAAACAGCAGCCCCCCAGCCACCTCCAGGATGCCATGGAGGGGGCAGAGGTGGGTAAAGTACTGTGCTTCTCCTGCCTGGCAAGACAGAGGCCCCAGGCCAGGGCTGGGGAGGATGGACAGACAGACCGCAAGGCCAGCAATTCCCGGAGGCCATCGGCCAGGCGGCGGCTGACAACAGGACTGGGGGCCAGCATAGATTACATTTTAAGGTGATAGTCATCTTTGACCTCTGGGGCCTCAAGGGCTACCGGCCATCCATCTTAGAGCTGCTGATCAGCAGCCTCTGGGCTATTTTTCTGGCCAGCAAACACTGCCCATTGATTGAATTGATTGAAATCTGTGTCTGGTTTGTGGGGAAAGGACACTGGCTTCCCAGCCTGAAATGTTCTGCTGTTGCCGCTGCCCTGTCCTCTCTCTTCTCATCCCAGCCCCAGCGCACACAGACACACAGCCTGGAACACGCATGCACACTCCCCACACTCTCTTCCAGCAGATTTCCTGCAATTATGCTCCATTTCTTGCTAGAATTTCAACAGATCCTCAAAGGAATGCAGTTGAGAATAGCAGAGGTGTGTTCAAATTCAAGGAGAGTCCACATACAACACACCCCTAATCAAGAGCCTAGAATACAAAACCAAACGAACCAAGCAACACTGTAGCTGGACTTAAAATCCTATCCGGTGATTTTGCAATGTGTCAGCTTGGCTAAGCCAAATAATGGCTGCCAGGTCCCTTTCCAGTGTGGTTGGGGAAATTTGGACAGGTGAGGCATGGGGGAGCCCAGCCGTGCTTGTTCTGGAGGGTCCACGCAGGTGCAGCTCATGCCGGCCAAGGTGCTATGGGCACCCCTGGCACCTCCGCCCCCCACCTCTTCCAGGTTACATCTGGGTTATTTCAGTCTGCGTCTCCACCTCCTCCGGGACCCTGTCCTTCAGCTGCCCACAACCCCGGCCTGGTGTGAGTGCAACTCCTAGGGAAGAGAGCCCTCCTCCTGCAGGAAGACCTCCCAGGCAAGGGCCGGCCGGGCCAGCTCCGGCACCTGCCCTCCCTGCCTCCCTCCAGCCCTGTCGTTGGCCCTGGGACATCAAGCTCACAACCGACTGACTCCGAAGAAACAAGCCTGCCCCTGGAGTGACATCCCTGCTGGGAGTTCTTTGTTCTTTGCACGGCCAGTGGCTCTGCTTCTTAGGCTGATGACTTATCATAAAGGGAAGAAGTTTAAACAAGGATGGCAGTTGTCCTGTTTCACACTGGCCTTGCTGGCACTTGGGCTGGGGGATGCTGGCCCCAGTTATGCCAGGCTGAGGAACACAGACCCCAGCCCTCTCTGGGCAAATGGGCCATGTTTCTGCCCATCTCTCCTGCCCACTGGGCCATTTTAATGCCTGCTTCCCTTCTGGAACGTCCCTGCTTCTGAGGCTTAGGGAAGGCTGGCTCTGGGAGCAGGGCAGGGAGTCAGGGAAGTGGGGCCCCTCCATGGGGAGGGGAGGGTGAGACTCAAAGGGGCTGCAGTGGGGCGGTGGTGGGGGAACCCTGAGCCTTTGGGGAGAAAACAGGAGAGCCCTCAGGCATGTAAAGTGCAGACCCTGCTTCCTCTGTCCCTGACTTTGTCACCTGCCATGTGGGGAAGAAGGTGTGTCAGCCTGGGCCATATCTGCCTTCCCAGGGGAATCAGCAGGGACTTTCAGAAACATACCCCACCCAGTAGGTGCTTATGCCAGGCCCCGCTCCCAGCAGATCCAATAAATGTCTGCACATGAATCAAACCTCCACAATCACGGATGAGCAGATGCTATGGAATCGTCCCTGCAAGTGACTTTGCTGTAGGAATCCATTATTTCTGAATCAGGAAGGAGAAATCTCTGCTTTCCCACCTCCCACTGCTGTCCCGGCTGTGCTGGGAGAAGAGGAGGCCTGCCGGGGAGGCGAGCCGCCCACATAAGCCCTGTGACCAGGACTGATTGTGTTAGATGGTGGGAAGGCTCCGTGGGCCCTCGGCACAGGGGCTGGTTGGTGGCTGTCACACAAGACACCTGGAGACCCCCTTGGATGGAAGGGGCACACTCCAGCTTCAGTCTTTATTCTAATGCCAGGCTGAGGACAGACTCCTGAAGAAGAATCAAACCCAACACAAAATGAGTTTCGAGGGAGTTTCCTTAGTGGGAAATAAGGCACTTTGGCAGCTGGGAGGCCAGGTCACCTGGCACTGGGCAGCACCCCAAATTCTGCTGTGGCTGGGGGTGTGGTATTTCTCCAAGCTGCTTCAGCCAGTGCCCAGCCTGCCAGCTGCGTAGGCTACCTCCTCTCCATCCTGACCACAATCTCTGCAAGATGACCAGGTGTCTCTGAAGTAAAGCCATGGTGATTTGCAGCTGGACAGATGCCTGTTTAAATCCCCACTCTGCCTGGCTCTAGCTACGGGACCTTGAACATGAGATACTTATTAGTCTCCATTTTCCCTTCTGTCAAGTGAAGAGCACGTTCATTTTCCATGGCGCATGTAAGAAATAGTCAAGTCAATCTGTTAAATAACACCTACACAGCCCTCCCTCTGTCCTCAACCCCAGCACCGTTGACGTTTTAGGTGGATAATTCTTGGCTGTGTGTTTCATAGGGCGTTTAGCTGCATCCCCTCCCTCTACCCACTAGATGCCAGTAGCACCCCCAGTTGTGGCCACCAAATGTGTCTCCAGGCATTGCCAAGTGTCCCCATGGGGACAAAAGTGCCCCCGTAGAGAACCACTGCTCTACAGACATGAGGCCCAGGAAGTCCTCCGTGGGGCGGGGGGTCGGCTGGGTGGCAGGAGACACTGCCTTGAATGATCCACTCCCCACACAGGCTTTGAGAATTCTGACAAGCCCCTGGCTTCTCTGTGCTTGTTCTCTCGTCTATAAGTGGGTGTGATAAGCATACAGCCGGCAAAAGGCGGGCAGAACCACGGGCTGTTGTGATGTTGTAATGTGGCAGCATTTCTAAGTCTAGTGTTATTTGAATTTAGGGCATCATCACCCTCTGGAACAGTGGCTCCCTGAAGATAGGGACTCTGTGCAGCCCACTCTGAGTCCTGAGATACAACCAGGAGAATGGAGGGAAGTGGACTCCAAAAAAGGATGTGAATGTCCAACACCCTGCCGCCAGGCCTGGAGAGCTGGGCTGGTCTCCTCGACCCCATCAGTTCTAACAGTCAATACGATAGATTCATCCCATCACCCTCTGACCCCGGCAGCAGGGCTGTCACCCAGAGGATGGTCTCCAACTTGAGAGCACAAATCCGCTGAAGGTTTGTCAAAAACCTGGGTTCCCAGCCATGCTACTCAAGGGTCCTGTTCAGAGGGCCTGCAAGACCCAGATTCCGCTTTTGAACTGGTTTCCCGGTCATCTGAGGCAGCTGCTCTGCCACCGGAGGAGAGGGCGCCCCCCCCCCCCCCGCTCCCAGGGATGCCTGCTCTCCCCGAACCCTCCCTGGCATGGTTAGGGCTCAGCCACTCCCCAGGAGAGAGCACCTCTCCCCCCATGCCTGCTCTCCCCGAACCCTCCCCGATGGTTAGGGCTCAGCCACTCCCACTTCTCCCAAAGGGCTGATGGGCATCTGTGGGGAAGCCACCTACATGCCCCTCCCAGTAGACAAGGCACTCTGGTATCCTGGGCCCTTGACAGTGTTGGTTCTGATTTGCTTTGTTTGCTGCCTTAGTTTTAAGAAAACAGAGCTGTAGGGAACAGATGATTAGGGTGTGGGCTGTGCTTCAGAGGCCACCAAGAGAGGGCCCCCATCTGAGTTGATGAGTCCTGGTGGCCCTGCAGGCTCTGTTGTCACTCTCTGAACATCTTTGCAAATCAGGCTTTACTAGGGCCGAAACTTGGGCCAGAAGATCCTTAGTAAATTCTGGTTTTAAATAAAGCATAGTTCTGGAAACTTCCAGGAAGTTATGCTTCCTGGAATCTAAGCTTCCTATCATAATATAAAATCCTTACTATTTAAGCCTGCTCAGAAGCCACCTGGGCCAGACTCAGAAGCACTCCAGCCCCCAGTCTCGGAAGGGTGGGGACCTGCCCAAAGCCTCCTTAGTTCTGCTCCCATTAGCAGGAACACACAGCGATAATGCTGATTTAAGGCCCCTACTTAACCCTACCTTTTTTTTTTTTTTTTTGCTATTCAAAAGCCCTAATTAAGCCAATCAGTGTTCTTAATGGCTCTGTTTGCAACTGTGTTGTCTTAAGACTTACTTAGGGTTCAAGAACAGCAAGCCGTGACCCCCTAGCACTCCCAGCCCTGCCCAAAGAGCTAAGCCCATCAGGGCCCAGACTACAGACACAGGGCTCAGACCCTCACTTTTCCAGGCACCATTTCAGTCCCTTAAAGGGGCTTTCTCTGTAACCAACACCCTTTTCTGCACAAAACTGGACCATTTACAAAGGAAACTTCTTTTTGTCCTTTCTACTTTATAAATTTCTTTTCTCATAAGCAGTCATTCCAGGCATCCCTGCGGTTTTACAAAACATAGAGCCTAGAAAAGAAGGTTCTTGGCTAGAAGTGGTTGCCCCAGTCTCTCTCTGAGGGCTCTTTTCTCAGAAGATTAAGGCAGTGTTTGGTCCTGACCTAGGAGACAGGGTGGGGCAGGAGGAGGTTCCCATGAGGAAGTTTCTCTGGCTTTGACGCCACTCTCCTCCTGCCTGTGTCCACCCCTGGCCTGGGCATCTCGCCTGGGTCTTTCCAAGACAGTATCGTGCCCTGAGTATTTTCTCCCTCCTCGTTCACTGCCGCCCAGGAGGATCCCATTTAAGTGTGCGGTCCGAGTAAACACAGGGCTCCGGGGTGGGCCTCTGTTGGACATTGAGCCTCTTCACACAGGCGAGGAGACTTTCGCAGGTGATTCACGTTGACCTTGCACCTGACCCCAGTCCCATGTCTTCTTCCTAGAAGTTGCAATAACCAGACACCCCTGATAAGCACCAGGTGGCCATTCAGGTGGGCACGTCTCCCCTGTAAAATACCTCCTGTCGGCTCAGTCTGTAGTCCAATGGTCAAGAGTTTTTTCAATCCTGATTTTATTTACCAAGGCATTTGTCATCCAATTATCCTTTGCTTATTTATTCATTTATTATTTTTCTTTTTTAATGCCCAAAATGTCCACAGAATATTTATTCACTTATTTAAATTGAAGCAAATTAAATGTAACATAAAATGTACTGTCATGACCTTTTTTTTGAGACAGAGTCTCAATTTGTCTCCCTGGGTAGAGTGCTGTGGCGTCATAATTCACAGCAACCTCAGACTCCTGGGCTCAAGGGATCCTGCTACCTCAACCTTCCAAGTAGTTGGGACTACAGGCCTCATCACAACACCTGTCTAATTTTTCTATTTTTAGTAAAGACAGGATCTTGCTCTTGCTCTTGCTCAGACTGGTCTCTAACTCCTGAATTCACGTGATTCTCCCACTTCAGCCTTCCATGGTTTTAGGATTACAGGCATGAACCACCACACCTGGCTTCATCATAACCATTTTTAAGTGTACAGTTCAGTAATGTCAAATACATTCACACACATTGTTGTACAACTAATCTTCAGAACTATTTTCTTTTTTTTTTTTTTTTTTAGTTTTTGGCGGGGGCTGGGTTTGAACCCACCACCTCTGGCATATGGGCCAGCGCCCTACTCCTTTGAGCCACAGGCACCGCCCTTCAGAACTCTTTTCATTTTGCAAAACCAAAACTGTCTACTTTGAACAATAATGCCTCCATTCTCCCCTATCCCCTGCCCTTGGCAACCACCATTCTACTTTCTGTGAATTTAACTACTTTATGTACTTCATGTAGATAGAATCATAGAGGATCTGTCCTTTTGCGACTAGTTTATTTAATTTAGCATAATGTCTTCAAGGTTCATCCATCTTGTAGTGTGTATCAGAATTTCCTTTATTTTAAGGGCTGAACAATATTCAATTGTGTGTATATACCATATATATATATATATTTTTTTTCTTTTGGCTTATCTATTCCTCCACGATGGACTCTTGGCTTTCACCTTTTGGCCAGAAAAGTAATGCTGCTTTGAACATGAGTGTACAAATATCTCTTTGAGGCCCTGCTTTCAATTCTTTTGGATTTATACCCAGAATTTCTGGGTCATATTTCTATAGATATTACTATTTTTAATTTTTTTGAGAAACTATTATACGGTTTTCTGTAGTAGCTACATGATTTTACATTCACACCAACAGTGCACCAGTGTTCCAATTTCTCCACACCCTCACCACCACTCTTATTTTGTTTTTTTTATTGTCTTTTATATAAGTCATCCTGATGAGTATGAAATATTATCTCATTATAATTTTGATTCGCATTGCTCTAATGATTAGCAACATTGAACATTATTTCACGTGTTGTTAACCATTTGTACATCTTCTTTGGGGAAATGCCTATTTATTTTTTTGGTCTTTTTTTTAATTGGGTTGTTAGTTTTTTGTTGTATCCATCTTCTCTGTATTCATCCAAGTCATTGATCAAATGTGTCCTTCACCCCAAGGCAAAAGCATGGTTCAAATCAGGGTCCTCTGCGAGCCGATCTGGGTAAGCCTGAGAAAGACATTTCAACCTTCTAAGCATCCATTGCTTTATATGTAAAATGAGGATAAGCATCCTGGTTCCTGCCTCATAGGAGGATCATGAGAATAAAGTGATTAGTGAGTATCTCACCTGACACATAGTAGGTCATCAGTCTACAGTACTGACCGTCAATGTTCTTTCTTCAGCATTACCACAACAGACCTTTGCTGTTCTAAGCATTTTGAAGGTTTGTGTTTTTTTATTTTTATTTATTTTTTATTTTTTGGCTCTTTCCTTTCCACCACTAATAATCCAAGCCTGCGCAGGCCTGACCTCTTGACCCACCTTTGCACACACCCTTCCCAACCTGAGAGCAGTCTGCACAGCTGGAGTTTTGCAGACACTTTCTTTTGCTTCTCCATGGACAGTATAGTCACAGTGGCATCTTTAAAAAGCTTCCCAGCTCTTTCTTGTCTGAGCCTCATGTCATAGTGGGAAGCCAGTGTTTTTTCTGACTCTGTAAAAAGAGTTCTGCCTTTTCTAGACTTCTAGAAACCAAGTGTGCATGTCCACCTCTGATCAAACTTTCCAGGGATAGTAAAATTTAAAGTGAAGAGAGTCACACTTCTGCAGGCCCTGTGACTTTCACGCTGTCAGCATTTTTCTCCTGATTGGGCGGAATTTGTTCCAGAAAAGAGAGAAGTCAGGAGAAGGTACTGGAAGGGACCCCTGGAGCTAGATGGGAGAGAACACTGGTAGGTCATGAAGGGCCTTTGGAAGTTCTAAGCAGAGTGGGGCTGAGCCGTGGGTGTGCCAGGGAGGTGATGGGGTAAGAGGTAACCGGAGGGGAGAGGGCTGGACCACGGCCGGCAGTGGGTTACAGATGGTGGCTGAGAGCGAGCAGGAAAGGAGGACGCTCTGAGACCCGCTGTGTCCTTCTGGGAGAACTGATGTGCCATCAGTAGAGATGTTGTTAGGGGTGTTGAGTTGGACGTGATGGTGGGAGGTGTAGGAGGAAATAGTAATGGGAAACATGGAGCTAACTATTTTTGCAATTTAAAAAACTGACATAAAAATCACATAACATAAAACTCATAATTTTAAACTGTACAATTCAGTGGCTTTTAGTATATTTATAATGTTGTGAGCCATCACCAATATCTAGTTCCAAAATATTTTTATCACCCCTTAAAGAACCCTGCACCTGTTAGCAGTCATTCCCAATGCTCCCTCCCACCTGCCCAGCCCCCCGCCCCGGCCATCACTGATCTACTTTCTGTCTCTACAGATTTGCTTTTTCTGGATGCTTCGTATAAATGGAGTCCACATAGTATAAAGTTTTCAAGGTTCATCTGTGTTGTAGAATGTATGGAAATTTTATTCTTTTATGACTGAATATTCTATTACATGGACATACCATATTTTGTTTATCTCTTTAGCAATTAATAGACATTTAAGTTGTTTCCACCTTTGTCTATTACAAATAATGCTGCTGTGAACATTTGTGTACAAGTCTCTGTGCGGGGACATATGTCTGCAACCCTCCTGGGAACTCTGTGTTTAACTTTTTGAGGAACTACCAGACCAAACTGTTTTTCAAAGAGTCTGTACCACTTTATATTCCCACCAGTAGTGCATAGGGTTCCACTTTTTCCACATTCTCAACAGTTATTTATTTATTTATTTTGAGACAGAGTCTCACTATGTTGTCCTCAGTAGGGTGCCGTGGTGTCACAGCTCACAGCAACCTCAAACTCTTGGGCTTAAGTGATTCTCTTGCCTCAGGCTCCCAAGTAGCTGGGACTGCAGGCACCCACCACAATGCCTGGCTATTTTTGTTGTTGTTGCCATTGTTTTGTTTTAGTGGGCCCTGGCTAGGTTCAAACCCACCAGCCCTGGTGCATGTGGCCGGCACCCTACACACTGAGCTAGGAGCATCGAGCCTATTTTTTCCTTTAAGAAAAAAATGACAGCCTCCTAGAGAGTGAGAAGTGTTATCTCATCATGTTTTGGATCTGCACTTGTCTCATGACTGATGGTGTTGAGCTGAGCTGAAATCCAGTGAGGGTACTACTGACCTGGAACTAGTCGGGGGACTTTGAGTCCACAAATTCAGATATTCAAGCAATAAGTTTTATGTTCCTGCAATACTGCTAGTTTCCATTCTGAACCTTCATTCTGCCAGGGGGGTGTAACAGGAGCCCCAAATGGCAGTGCCTTAAACTAGATGGCTGTTTATTTCCTTCTTACATAAGAGTCCGGAGATAGGCAGTCCTGTTCCTGGTGGCTCTGCTCCGTGGGATGGCGCAGGCTCTTTCTCTCCTGTTGTCACATCCTCCCGGGTGTTAGCTTCCTCTGCAGCACCCAAGATGTCTCTTGCCGCATCCACAGTCTGAGCTGCAGGACAGAGAATGCAGAGAGGGCTGGGATGGGACAACTCAGAAGTTGCACGTATCACTCCTCATTGGCTGATGCTTAGTCACGATGCCACCAAGGCACACCTTTCTGCAAAGCAAGCTAGAAGATGCAGCCTTTATCATGGGTGGCCACGCGCCAGACTGAACTTTTATGGGGGACAAGGAGTATGAAGGGAAAAATAGCAGTCTTGGTCACACGAGCCCATGAGGTCTGTAAAAATCATTGTATAAAATCATTCCTATTATTTGAGTTAGGCTCGGTGTGGCTGAAACTACTGACATAAGGTCACGGAGAGGAAAGACCCACATTGAAAACTCTAGCGATGTTTTTGGGCCGGAGGTGGAGGTGGACAAACCCAGGGGACAATGGCCTCTTGAAGGCTACTCGTCAACCTCCATGGCTCCCAGTCCAGCGGCCCTGGACCACTATCTCCTGCCCTTCTTACCCACCTGCTTCTCTCAACTGTCTCCTTTTCTGCTCTGCCCAGTTCCCCATGGCAGCCTCCTCTGACCCTGCAGGCCACTCTCTGACCGTTCTGTGTGCGCTGTGTTGGGGGCTCCGAGGGCTGGACAGGGGGAAGCATCCTCCTGTGAGGAAAGCCCTTTACACATGTGGTCTCACTGGAGTTTCTCTCATCCCATAAGGAAGGGCTCACTGTCCCCACTTTACATGGGAGGACTTGAGTGCTAGAAGCTGCTGAGCACAGCCCTCTGACCAGACCTGACGGAGCTGAGACAGGCCCCCAGGGCTGCTGGTCCGCTCCACCCTATAGCCCATGCTCCTCTGCCCCAAATTGTACTTCCCACCCCTCCCCCAGCTCCTAGCAGACCACTTGTTCTGTCTAAGTGATTGAAGTCAAGTCCAAGGTCAACTGAATCTGTTTTCTTCTGCCAATTGAAGAAGAGGGAACGAGAAAAACAGAGGACAATCAGCTTCTGTGATCTTAACTCACCCTTTTCCCCTAGGAATACCCCAAAATGTTCAGATTTCTACACATTTAGAGGACTTGAAAATCTACCTGGGAGGGCTGGACCATCAACTAGTACATGATGGTGCTTTTTACAGAAAAAAAAAAAGCTCTGCGAACAGAAGGAAGAATGATGATTGCGTGCCTTGTCACAGCCGCTGCCTGGCCCTGGGTCTGCCCTCCTGGGTCGTGTGGTGGGACTGTCTTCCTTCCCCAGAGGCAGAGGTGCCAGAAAGGGTGAGACTTGTGGCAGAGCAGCCCGAGTTCCTATCCTGTCTCAACCCTTGGTTTCCCAGGACTTCAGCAGGTTGTTCTGAGTCTTGATCTGCTTTCTTAGGAAACAGCAAATGATTATCCACCTTGCAGAGAGGTAGGAGATTCAATGAAACAACAGTCAGAGTTCAGGAGCTTAGCAAATACCGATGTTAACATAATTAGAACTGAATATTACATGTCTAACCTCTACGGAATCATCCCTCAAGCTGTTATTTAAAGGCCCTATTTCTCATTTTCTAGGGAGCAAAAAAGCCCCCACCCTAATCTTAGCAAAGCTCCAGGGCAGAGACCTGGCTTACAATTCACCTGCCTTCCAGGTAAGGCCTCTAGATCCTGTGATGGGACTCAGCCCTTACCTCTTGCCTTCTGTGATAGTTGAGCCTGGGAGGAGATCGAGAGTTATCACCCAGAGGGACAGAAACAGAGTCGGGATCAGGTTCATGGGCAACTGCCAACCGTGGAAACAGGACACAGACACAGCAGGACCCCCCAAGGTCAGGAAGCAAATGGAGTTCCAAGAGGAGGCTGGTGCTGTAGTATGACAGGTGGCCTGGCACAGCAGCCATCAGGGCCCTACGGCATGAATATAACTTTGGAGTGAAATCTAATGTAGGTGGGTGTCCAGTCACTGCCTGCCAGTCTTGGATGGATTCTGACAACAAGAAGCAGCAGCGGCTTAGCGGAAGCCCAGAGAAAACTAAAGCTGATGCCATCTCTGTAAATTAAACCTTGGGTGGCAGTAAAAGACTCTGGGTGTTGCCTCATTCCGCCTCTTCATTTTGTGAAGAGAAAATCAGCGCCCATGGTGACCAGTGTCCTGTCCACCAGGACACAGCAGGCAAGTGGCCGAGGGCCAGTCTGAGTCCCTTTCTGCTCCACCATGATTTCTCAGCATTGTCAACCTCAGTCTCCCTTTTACGTGACAAACGTTTTGTAATGACGTCTTTACTATCTTGAAATTACATTTATAGTTGATATAACCTGCCTATATACATAATAAAAATCAATGTAATGCCCTACATGTAACATAGGGAGAAATGAAAGGAAAGTCATTTATAATAAAGTAGTTCAATAAGTAATGCCCAGGCACAACTGCACTCAGACGTATGCCACAGCTTTAAATGCAGACAGATGAGACATGTTGGACTGTATTGGTCATTTCAACACCTTAAGTGAGTTGCTGTTGATTGTGTGATTTTTTTGAAATGGAAAACAACTCTTAGTGAAGTTCCACACAAGATGATCTCCCTACCGTAGGGAAATTTGAGCTCAGGTTTCCCAGAAAAAGGTATGAGGCAGGGATGAAGTGATGATGCTTTCATGAGGTGCGATCCCAGGGCAGCAAGAGGGTTGGACAAGGAAATGTGACAAGGAAGGGCGTGACATGCTACTGGGGGTGAGTGTTCACACGCAGCTGCGTAGGACTCTCCAGCCAGCTTTCAGGAGAAATCGAATTTCAGAAAGGTCCACTGGGAGAAGAATGAAGTGGGTGGGAATCCAGATGCCCACTGGCCAGGGTCCTTTCCAAGGGGAGTTAATGCTCCTGCACTTCTGGGTTATGTCCCTGGTACCCTCTCAGGCGGGGCGGGGCCTATTATCTGACTCTATAAGCAAATGGGATCTGAGACGTGTGGCTGGTTGGCCTCAGGTGGTGGGACCACGAGGCCTTGCTGAGAGTCAGGAGGAACAGGAGGCTGAGGTCTCAGATGCAGCCGAGAGATTCTCAGGACATGAACAAGCTGCGCCTGGCACAATATCCAGCTCGAATTCCTGGGAGACTCTACTTTACAACTTTAAAAAAATGTTGCCTTCATATATTAAAAAAAGAGTTATGTTTTAGGGTTAGCTCCTCATAAAGACATTTTCCAACCCATTCTAATGTTTAGTGGAACATCTGAAAGTCACGTAGAACACAGGGTGATTATTATTTGCTCTGTGGGATTATTGCTTAGATTTCAGGAAATGATCACGGCCGGTTGTAAATTCTGGGCATTACACTAGGGCAGTGTTTCTCAATCTTTTTTATCTCACGGCACACTTGAACTTACAGTTAAACTCCATGGCACACTTAAATTGTGTTGATCAAAAAAAAAAAAAAAGAGTAAAAAAGAAGAATATACTTACTGTGCTTTGAACTTCTTTTGAAAACAATTATCTTTCAAAGTTTTGAAGCACACCTAAGAGCCTCTCCTGGTGCACCAGTTGAAAATCACTGCTCCAGGGACTTTCCACAGACGAATTCACTGGATGTGCACAACGGTCTTAGAAGGTAGATACAATTCTTATCCCCATTTTATAGATGAGCAGAATGAGGTCAGAGAAGCTCACATAGGCAGTAAGTGGTAGAAGTGGCATTGGAACGCAGGGGTGTGGACCTCAGCAGTTCCAGCCCTCATACTCCAGGTTCACTAACACTGAGCAGGGGCGGGGCGGGGTGAAATGGGCAGGCCTGGAGGAACGGAATGGGTGGAGGGAGGGAGAATCTGGACTGTCCTTGGGAAACCATTTCAGTGTGCTACCAGACAGGCTGGCATGATTGGTTGAAGATTTTTAGACTTTTAACTGTCTCCACCCAGATCTGGTCTAGAGAAAATGGAAAAGACAGAAATACCAAATCAGTCTCCCGCTTCTGTCTTACAGCTCACGCGTCGCTCTACGTGGCCAATGCCAGCTGGCTTGTCCCAGCCCAAGGAACCCTCTGAGTATCAGTCGGATCCCGTCTGAGACTTGATGGGAAATAAGGTTTCCCAAACACACCCTGTGCCAGAAGGTGTCTGGGGGTTGTGGCCGAGCAGAGCCGAAGGGCTGGATTTCTCCCCATAGAGCTTCTGACAGACATCTGCACCGGGAAATCTAACTCTCAGCATCCTTGCGGGTGGCCTCAGATCTGCCAGGCCACACCAGGAACGGGTCACGTGGGATGGCAGGGGACAGAGAAAGGCTGCTGAATGTGCTCAGGAATTCTGAAAGCTGATGGGGCCTCAGATGGAGGTGGAGGAGCCCAGCTTTGGTCTGGAGCCCAAGCTGCGTTCTGTTCTCTCAACAAACTGAGATGCCATGTGAGAATGCCCACTTCTCAGTCCTGTGATAAATGACGGAGCAATAATAATAATTACAGCTGACCCTCATCTGGCACTTGCTATGTCCTGATACCGTTCTAAGCACATCATGTGTACAGGGTGGACATAAAGTTCGTGTACAATTTACTATGTTAAACTACTTTAAACTGCACACAGAATTTATGTCCATCCTGTATTAGGCCTCACAACAACCCTGTGAAGTGTGTGCTTTTATCATCAGCTATACCCATTTCACAGATAGGAAAACCAAGGCACTATGAGTTTAAGTGATTTGTTTAGGGTCGCGCCATCCAATCAGTGGCTCCCAGGGGTGAATTTCTAACCATTGAACTCACTGTCCCTCTGCTGCAGTTCAGAGCAGTGCTCAGACTCAGGGCCTCCTCCTCCCCTGCATATCAAACTGGGCAGTTGCTGCCCAGATCAGTGATCAGTGATGCTCAAGTTGAGTTGCCCATTGTTGGATGTGGCCTCCATGTGCCAGTCTCTCACTGTCCCCAAGGCTGGGGCCAACATTGCCCATAGACCCCAGGCTCTCTCTCCTGCTTAGGCCAGCCTGGGTCTATTGACTCCAGGGGATGTTCAAGAGCACATCTGAGGTCCTTGTCACAACCTTGTCCCCACTGACCTTCGCCTCCTTTTACTCTATGCTGGTCTTTTGGGCCTCCTTGATCTCCATTACCCCTGGCCTCACCCCTCCACCTAAAGGGGCCTCTTCCTCCTCTGGCTGTGAGTCTGCAAGACGTTCCAGTGCTGAGCTCTGGCGCTGGGATATCAGACCTCCTGACCTGTCTGGGCATTTCCTGGATGGCGGATATACAAAGTCAGAGAGGAGATGATATATAGCTAACAGAGATTATTATTTCTTCTATTCAAATGAGCTGGTATTTAACTTCATGCCCTATCATGATGACATTTTCTAAAACAGGAAAAAATAAACAGAAAAATAAAAGGAGAGAAACATTGGCAATGTTAAGATTTGGAGTGGATCAAGATATATCTGATTTTACTAGTTTAATCCATTCCTTTTGTTAAAGATAGTGTAGCTAAGAAATTTTTGAGTATTTTGAAAGACCCTAATTTGAGCTTTTTTTTTTAAATTAATTAACATTATTTCCATTCAGTGATATGGATGTATATGAATTATTTGGTAAATAATCTCAATAAATTTTGTGCTGTGGCCTTTGCTTAAAAAAAAAAAAAAAAAGAAACAAAAAGCAAAATAAGTTGGGTTTCTGCTTGGAGTCAGATCTGCAGCTGAGATTCGGGAGTCACAGGCGTGCCAGGCCTTCCTGCTCGTAGTGGCCCAGGGGGCCCCGGCTGCAGCTGCGAGGGAACCATGCAGCCCTGGCTGTGCTCCAGGTGTGCTGTGTGGCTGCACAGATGCGCACTCCCCCCAGCCTCGCCCAGCCCCGCCGTGCTCCGTGTGTGGCTGCTCAGGAGCCTCCAGAGCCCTTTGTCACTCGCTACCCAGCGTGCATTCTCCAGTGGGCACAGCAGGCGACCTGCTCCTGGCCTCTGTCGAGCCAGGGATTACAGGACCGGCCTGCCTGCCGTGGCAGATGGTAGCGCTTAGAGCTAAACTGTGCTCGGGGGCTTTGAACATCTTGAAAAGATTTCTTTAGAAGTTAAACTTGGCTTGGGAGTGACAATATGGTTCAGTCTGTGGCTTTGAAAAGGCCTCCGGGTAGGCGAGGGGGTGGCTGTTTCATGTTTCCCCACCTTGTGTGGCTCTTGTTGGCGGAACCCTGGCGTTCGTAGGGCCTGTGGTCACGGCGGCTCCTGAATTTTGGCTCCATTGTTTGGGAGTCACACATGCCTCCCTTGTCTGTGCTGCCTGCTGGAAGGGCCACACTGATGTCCTTGGAGGGCACATTTAGATGCCTGTGGGCAGTGGGACAGACCCACATCCTCAGGGTACACAGCGCCTCAGAGCTGATTTTTACTGTCACCCCTGCTTCAGCCCACTGAGGGCTTGACAAGCATCTGGGCAGGGGTTTGGGTCCCAAACCTTTTGGCACTGGCCAGGACCAGTTGACAGCTTCTCAAATCTGGAGCTCATGGCTAATTGCACTGGAATAAGATCCTCCAAATCCCCATCCTGGCTTGTCCAGTTTAATGAATCCTTTGGGGGACAAAGGGTTTGATCATCTTCGGGCTCGGATAACACCTCCCCTCCCCACTCCACATTTTTTCTGTCCTCGGTTTGGCCACTCAGAACTCTTTCAGTAAAGACCTGACCCTTCCCCACAGGAAGGTACCCAGGAGCATGTTCTGGGGTGAGAGAAGCCTCCAAATTGGCAGAGAAGAAAGGCGAGCGGCCGGCTGCCAGGCCGAGCTGGCCACTGCGTCTCTCAGAAGCTTCTGCAGCCAGCACAGGCTCCATTGACCATTCATGAGATGTCAGGTGGTCTACAGATGGGAACACAGCGGTATTGATTTTTACTAGCCTGCTAAAATTGAAAGGAAAAAACCCTTCTTAAAAGCTCCCGGTTAAGCTTTGTTTCCTAAATGATGATTCCAGGGCTCCGAGTTTGTCAAAGGCAAATTTAAAATATCAAGGCTGTTGGAGATATAATAAAATGAAATCTTCTTACAGCCATTAACTTCAGAGAGGAGGAGAGCTCTGGCTCAGGCTGGGGGTGGGAGGGGAGAGGGACCCCCAGCAGGCGGGAAGGGGGAGGAGGAGGAATAGAACCAGCAGCTCCTCCCCGCAGCCCCCACCGCAGCCCCCTGTGATAAGATCCGATGCGAATATAGAGAAATGAATTCCAACTGCTCTAAATTGACAACAGTTCCCAGCTAAGCAATGACCGGGGATGCGCTCAGGGAAGGCCAGCTCACTGAGCCCACCACATGACTGGCTTGGAAAATGGGGGAAATTTGGAGTTAGGCAGATGAAGTGACTTTAGGGACGAAGCTAGAGAGTGAGGGGGCCCGGATCTCCCCACCCCCATTCCTTATTTATCTGTTGTTTCCTTGTTCATTCTCCTGAGAGCGCCCATCTTTTCAACAGCAGGGGGGCCCCTTCCCTGGCACACTGGAGGGCACAGTCCTGGCTACAGAGGTCTCTGCATGTCCAGCCGGCCTGCCCGGCTGTGTGTGGTTCTTGGAGCCATCTTGCAGATTCTATGCTCTGGTTGGGTCGTTTTTTTTCTCACATCTTGGACGTCAGGTAAAGCCCCGTAGGGAAATTTCCCAATGAGTCCACCCAAGGTCGCCTCCTACAAATGAGAGAAGGCCCTGCCTTGTGACTGAGCCACTACATCCTCTTAAGTGTGTGTGCCCGTGTGTGCACAGGTGCGTTGTGTGTGTATGTTATCTGCCTGTTGGGCTGAGACAGAGGTGCTATTGGGCTGGTGCTGACTTCCTTCTAAACTGCACAGTGGCGCTGCGGCATTGTAGAAAATATATTGATTGATTGATCGACCTTTCTGAAATTAAAAGAGCAGGGAGCTGGGAGTCATGAGACCTGGGATCTGAACGATGGATCGATGAGCAGATATCGACTGAGTGCCAGAAAACACTGTTCTGGGCGCTATGGAGGATTCCAAGAAGCAAGTGACAAATATGTGTGGGGCATGTGCCAATTTCTATCATGTCCTCGGACCAGGGATTCTGAAATCATAGAACTTCAGACTTGGACAGGGTCTTAGGGATCTCCCTGCCCTAAGTTCTTATCTCCTGGATTAGGAAGCTATTGGGTCCAGGAGTCCAACTGACTATGTCGGGTTCTCCTGGAGTGCCCCAATTTCACTCCATAATTGTTGACCAGCTGGGCAGGCTGGCCTTGCCCACGTAATGCACTGTGTTCTCAGCTGCCAGCGAGCACAGCAGAACTAAGACATACCCATCTTGGGAGTGCTGAGAAGCTCAGCAAAAACGACTTTGGAAACCTCTTTCAACCTGTACCAGGGGGGTGGTAGCAACTTGAATTAGACCTCCATATTACAATAAGTATACAATAATTAACCTTTACCTAGCAAGAACTAAAGCCCAAGTGCTCTGCTGAGGGCTCAATATTTTTCATCTATTTTAATTCTCCGAACAGCACCACAAAGTGAATACTGATTTAAGGACAGGAAAGCTCAGAGAAGTGATGTGACTTGCTCAAGGACTGTGCCAGGATTTGCATGTGAGTACTAGGTCCGGTGGTTAAGTGTAAAAAAACTGAGTAAACTAACTTGTGTTTATTTCTATGGCTTCCAAGGACTGTTCTCGAGTTTACCTGTGGCTAAAGCACTTGCCATTTCTATGTCAATGTGGAAAAAAGTGTGTGTCAGCACCCCTTTACAAAGCCAAGGTGGGGTGCTTGGGCTGGTACATTTCTAGCAACTGACCCTCTTTCATCAGGGTTGGAGCATCTTGTCAAACTTCATAGGCATGTGGGGGAAGAGTTGTAACACTAAAACAGAATCCTGAATCATTGTGGTTTGGGAGAATCCTCCATCCACCCCCCAGAAAGACAAAGGGTTTTCAAAATGATTATTTTCTTTTATATTAAAGAAGTTAAAAAAAATGTACTAAGATTCTAATTTTCTATCATATGTCTTGCACACAGTTTCAAGGTGAGAATCAAATTCCTTTCTTCTCTGGTGATGAAATCTGTTTATGGTCAGGGACGGTCAACTTTCAGATATCAGAGATACACAGATAACATGACACATTGTATGTCCATATATTTAGCATTTCCCTCAATTACCTCAATTCTAATATTGAGAGAAGCATAACATCAAGGTTTGGCTTAACATTGGTCATGCTGTTTGTGGTGACATCTTCAGGAATAATGCATTTAGCTACAAACCAAGACATAGCCACTCAGAGAGCAAAAGGGAGAGACCAGCTGGTCTTCTATGGAGCTGGGTCCTTTCACTGGGAATCCATTTTGAGGAAAGACTTGATATAAATTTGTAGGGCAACCTTCTGTCTGCCTTTTCTTCTCCACTCCTGCCCTTGCCCCTTTAGTTAGGTTGTTCGGTTTGTCTCTAACGGTAACCAAGGCAACCAGGGCCCACGCAGGAAGGAGAGTTCTTGGTCCCTGTCTCCAGCGCGAGGGTGGACACCCAGCAAGGGGTTAAACTCAGGGGGGACCCTGGTGACCAGCTCTGCAGAATCTCCCTCCTGGGAGCCACTGTGGCTGAATGACAGCTGAAAGGCTGGAAGTGTCACTGAGAGAGAGAGGAGGACCCAGCACTCTGGATAGATTTTTATTACTTTTGTGAATACTTCAATTACAGGCATTAGTTTCAAGGCTTTGTTTAGCAATTGGAGCCCCAGCGAGTGGCTTTTGTTCATTGATTTACATGAGCGCATATTGTAGCTACTTCTCAGGATACACAATTCGCGCGCAGGGGGTTGCTTTTGTTCCTGGGAACTCTTGAGGGAATGTGGGAAAACGGAAATATCCCAGGAGGGCACCCCTGCCCCCAGCAGTCTCATAGGTTGGGGTGCGGTGACATCTGTGCTGGCACAGGTCAGGACAGGCCAGTGACTGACGTTCTCCCCTGTCCGGGCCCCATGCTCAGGTCAGGATCAACCATAGGATTGATATTTTGTGCTGAGCCCCATCATGGGGGGCTGTCCTATGCATTGTACCTACCTGGACTCTACCTGCTAGTTGCCAGCAGCACCCCTCCCTCAGTCACAATGACACAAAATGTTCCCAGGCATTGTCAAGTGTTCCTGGGGGCAAAATCACTCCTGGTTGAGAACCGCTGGCTCAGGGTAAGGGGAGATGCCACAGACCAAGGCTTGCTACATGACCTTTTCTGTCAGGTCGAGGTGAGGGTCCTGGTGACACAAAGTGAGAACTGGGAAAGAAGAGGAAGTTGGGGCAGAGTGACCTAGGAAGAAAAACTCTCACCAGATAAAATTATATAGAGAGAGCTTATATAGAGCTCAGAGTGACTGACGCTGAACTAGGTCACTTTCATAATCAAATTTAATTTTCTCAACAGCACCATAAAAGAGGTACTACCATTCTTCCCATTTTACAGATGACGAAACTGAGGCAAAGAGAAGTAATTTGTCCCAGTCCAAAATCTAATTAGAAGCAAAACTGGGATTTGATCCTAGGTCTCCTTGGCACCTTCTGCCTCACCGCTGGATTGTTTCAGAGCATGGAAAAATCTGGCCAAGGAGCCCACCCCTGCTCCCACTCGTGGCCCCTACTGTCTCCCGGGGGACACTTTTATTGCATCTGCTGCAGCTGTGCCCCCTGCCACCAATGCCTCTGGCCAGCTCTTTGTATAACAATGATTAGAAAGAGAACAAAGAATGACCCTGCTTCAGGCACTGTGACTTCAGCAAATGCTCACTGTCTCTCAGAGGAGTACAAAGAACCTTACTCGGAACGCAGGGCAGAATCCGGTGAGCAACTCTTGGCACCCACCGCCCGGGGCCACTCCCTTTCTTCTCAGTTTGCCACTGTAACCCTATGGAAAACACACGGCTTCCTGCAAAGGTGCCCTGCCGGCCCCCTGTGTGCCCCTCCCCCACTGGGAACCTTGTTTACTAAACAAAGCTGCCTTGCAGAGGCGGCCTCCGGGGAAAGTGGTAAGGTGGAAGGGCAGAGGTCAAGAAGCAGGGTCAAAGGGCTGAGACCCTGGGGGAAACGGGAGATTAAACATCCTCCTTTTCAAATTCGGAGGTTCAGATAATTAATTGGTCCCCAAACATGAAAGCTTTCAGTGATTGGCGGAGCAGGGGCGGTTCAGGTCTTGCTCCCCATTCTTCTTGCGGGGATCCAGACCTGCCGAAGGCCAGGTGGTTGGATGGTTTGGTCTGAAGGAGGCCTTGCCAGCGGCTGTCTCTGCCCATCCCCCTCACTCTTGCAGCAGATATTCATCTCCCACGCAGAGGGCCGACCTCTGAAGGGACCTGGGCCACCAAGGGCAGGAAAAGTCGGGAATGGGGGGCTGGCCCCTTTGCTGAGGTCACCTCTGGATAAGCCTCCTGGCCAGGAGGAAGCAGTGCAGGGACCTCCCTCCACGTGCTGCCTGGGCTCATCCCGGGTCGACCCTCTCCCACTCCCAGAATCAGAAACCCGGAGAGCCTTCGGGCCTCCCGGCGATATGGGCCAGATGACCATTTCCCCCACAGCATGCCTGCAGCAAGGTGAAAGATTTGTACCTTAAAGTCTTTTAAATCCCTCTTCAACCCCTGCCCCTTCATTGACAAGCATGGTGATGACAAAGGTGGACTAGGACCGACCAGGGGGATGTTCACCTGCCACTCACAGGGGTCTGGCCTATCAGCAGGACCCCATTTTGCAGATGAGAAGACAGAGGCTTCTCATGAACATGCTCTTGAGCCTAGGGTCTCCTGGCTGCATGGCCCCGCTCCAGGGAGAGAAGGAGACCCCTGGGCAGGTATCTCGCCATCCTGGAGAGCAAGTGGCCACAGGGCTGGCTGTGGTAGGTGGTGATTGTGGAGGTAAAAACAGGGGTTAGGGGCACTTTCCCCATGGTAGCCCTTAGTCCCCTGCAGGGATTCAGCAGGGTTTGGGAAGGGTATAGCGTGGAGGGCCTGTCTCAGGTGCAGCAGAGGGGCCAGGCCTTGGGAGTGGTTCTTCTGGGCAGGACTCCCCACGTCAATGCTAGACCAAGGCCAGATCGGTGGCGTCAGGATGCCTGTCGGGAAGCCTTAAAGGCCAGGGTGAAACTTAGCTGTGGGGACTGGGCAGAGTGGGCATAGAAGCCTGGCCCTTCCTGGTGGCCCCTTGATCAGAGGGAGAAGAGGGTAATGGTTGAGCCCCAGCACCAGGTGGGGTGTCGGGACAGTGGCTACTAAGTGCCCTAGAACTGAAGCTGAAAGGGCCTTCGGCCGCCCTTTCTTCTGTCCTGAAACAAGCACTCTGCCTTTGTGTGAGAGATGGCCATGTTGTGAAGTATACTTAAGGAGTCAAACTTTCTAAAATTCTGTAAGTCATCACCCAAGCCTTCTCCCCATGCCCTCCAAAACCATTCAGCTGCTGAAGTGTTTAGTGTCTGGTGTGTCCGCACACTCTGTAGGCAGAGGCATGGGAGAGACTAACCCTTGGCCTCTCTCTCTGCTCTTTCTGGACAGTGGGCCTTGATCTCCATATGCAGGTGACAGAGGCCAAACTATGCACCCCAGAACAGGGAGTCTCCCAGGTGTGCTGAGGTTTGCATAGGCTCCCTCTGGGGTGGCAGTGAGGCTGGTGTGTGTGCAGGGTCTGGGGGGCCTGTGGTAAAGGCACTGGGGTTGGGGGCTTGCTGAGCCCCCAGCAGAAGCTCCTGGCTGTGCTCGCGGCCTCTGTCAGCAGGGGAGTAGGGAGAGCAGTGGTGTGGGGGCCGGAGAGGGGCCCGTGGGCTGTGAGCAGGGCGGGGGAGGGTGGAAGAGCCGGCGGTTCTGTGGACGCTGTTCTGTGCAAGTGCGGATTTGGGCCTGGTTCCACTGTCCTCACCAGGGCTGGAAGGTCTGAGACTTTCCAGAGTTTTCCACCCTTCCCTCCCCCGCACACACGCACCCTGCCACAGGACAGGACAAACCAGAGTAGCTGCAGCTGAGGCCTCTGCCAGCAGGGCAAGGCCTGATTGATCCGCAGCGGCTGATCTGCCTAATGTCCTCTCTCCCCAGGTGCCCATCTGGCCCGCTGAGGTGCTACATTACCTCGCCAGCCCTGCTGCCCCAAGCCCTGGAGGATGCTCAGGGAGGTTACGGGTGCAAGAAGCAAAATGAAAATCCATAGTTTTTAAACCTTTATGAATTGAGAATGTAAACCTGGAAAATGGACCTGGGGTTCCTAATGGACGATTGGTCTGAGCAGCCCATCCATCCTCCGAGATCCTGGCAGAGGCCATCACATCCCAGCAGCTCCGAGAACAGAGCCCTTCCTGGCTCTCCCTCCCTCTCAGCCCTCAGAGTGGAGAGAGCAGACACAGGCCGCTGGCCAGAGGCCCTGGCTCTGTGTGCCCAGGTCACACCTCAGGCTGCTGCTGATGGGAGGAATCAGCAGTGGTTTGGCAAAGGAGACTCAGGCCACATGGGCTGGCCAGGGCTCCGGCTAAGTGGCTACCAGTGGGCAAAACAGAGCCTCCATCCCTACCTCCAGACACAGAGGAAGATCTGGCCAGATGTCATGCCCGAGACAGGCCCCCCACGTTGTTCTCTTCCCAAACCTGGCTAAATCCCTTCAGGGGACCAGGCAGGGCCAGGTGGGGCCAGTTGGGGGAAAGCTGGGCTCTCTGCCCCCATCCTCTGCCTTCTAGCCTGACCCTCCCTGATATTAATACAAAGGAAAACCGCGTCCCAGCTGCGCATGCCTGTGCTCCGGGTGCATTGTACCTTAGGGCCCACCCACTGGCTGCCCCCTGAGGTGCCAACCAGTCGCTCTCCTTCTCAGAGAAGCCTTTTCTGGCAAATCTACTAAATGTCACCCCAACGCTGACTCCTGCCACCCTGCCTACTTTACTTCTCCATAGCAGTGGTCACATCGGATATACTGTATATCTTACTTAGTCGTTGGTTGAATGCCTCTTTCTCCCCCACTAGGATGGGAGGTCTAAGAGGGCAGAATTTGTGTCTGTTTTGTTTGCTATTTTTTTCCAAGGATCTAGAAAAGTGCCAGGCACACAGAAGGTGCCTAATGAATGTTTGTCGAGTGAATAAATGAATAACTGGACATCCCAGAGATGTGAGGCTCTTGCTCATTTGAACCCAGCATTCAGTCTCTCCACCCCTAAGATGGGCAGGGGCTTTTCCTGTTGTGCCTTTGTTAGCTGACCTGGGCCTGCAAGGACCTCCTGCTCAGCCATCTCCAGTCCCAGCCCTACCTCATCCTCATGCTCTGGGTGATGAAAACAGAGTGCTGTTTCCCCACCTTTGTCTGTCTCTTTCTTCAGGGCTCAAGGCCACTAATTAAGTGAAGAGACAGGACACCTCCCTCCCAGCCAACTCCCATCCTTCAGAAAATGACCTCCCCACTCTGAAAACACTTGCACACAACTGATGCTATCCTGGAGGTTTCCTCAAAGTCAGCATGACTTTCCCTTCGAGAAACAGCACAAGCCAGGCCTCCCCCTGAACATGGGAACAAGGGGGCTAGATCAGCCCTTTGAGGTTTCAACTCTGAAATCAACCTGTGATTGATGAGGCCAAAGAGAACCTGCCCTGAGAAGCAGAAGGAACCCAAAAGAAGTGATCAGCTGGGTGTCGTGTCTCATACCTGGAGTCCTTGCACTTTGGGAGGCTGCGGTGAGAAGACCACAAATTTGCTGGCAATTTGAGGCCAGCCTGAGTAACATAGTGAGACCCCCATTTCTACAAAAAATAGAAAAATCAGCTGGATGTGATGGCATGTGCCTGTAATTCCAGCTACCCAGGAGGCTGAGGCAGGAGGCTATCCCTGGAGCCCAGGAAGTTGCAGTGAGCTGTGACGATGCCACTGGACTCTAGCCTGGGTGACAGAGCACAATCCTGTCTCAAAAAAAAATAAAATAATAATAATAAATGCAAGTTTCCTTCTGCTATGGTGTGAATATATATCCTCCCCATTCCTTTGTTGAGACCTAATCTCCAATGAGATAGCATTAGGAAGGGTGATCTTTGCAGAGGTGATGAGGGCTCTACGTTCATGAATAGAATTTAGTGCCCTTCATAGACCCGAGGAAGCTTGATTGTTGCTACTGCCATGCAAGGATACAACTAGAAGTTGCCATCTATGAAGCAGAATGAGGGCTCTCACCAAATACCAAATCTGTTGGTGCCTTGATCTTGGACTTACCAGCCACCAGAACTGTGAGCAAGAAGTTTCTTTTGTTTATACATTGTCTAGTCTAAGATAGTGTGTTATAGCACCCTGAATGGACAATGATGATTTTCTTTTCCCCTTCATTTCCTCACTGCAATACAAGTCTGGAGTATTTGTTAATCAGATGATACATCAGTCAGGATGAGCTAGGTCATGCTGCAGTAACAAGCAGTTATTTCCAGGTGATGCTATGGCAATGAAGGTTTATTTCTCTTTCATGCTACATGCCACCCATAGCTGTGGGGCTTTATTCTATTTCTCTACAATGCAGCCTGACAGAAGAGCCACCACCTTTGACATTCCCTGTTGCAGAAGGAGAATGCATCAGAGTTGACCCTCTCTTAAATATCTTACCCAGAAGTGACATCTATATTCCCACTCACTTTTCACTGACCTGAGCAAGTCACATGGCCACTTGGAATAGAAGTTCAACCATTCCATGTGCCTGGGGGGAAATAAGAGTAGTTGATGAATGTGACTGACTCCCACAGTGAGAAGTCTTATTCTAATAACAGAGGCATACCAGATCATTCCTAGCATTTTTCCTGCCTAGAGATCTTGAGACCTCTTGTATCTTTTTTTGGGCCATACTCACTGGGGAGACCCAGATGTGCTCTCAGATTCTGTTTCGGTCCCTCCACACCAGCCAGGTTCTTTGCCTCCCACAGGTGCCCCAATGTCCTCAGAGGGCAGCCACTTGGTGATATGGCTACATTGGAATTCTCTGTGTTAAGTAGAGGCTGCTCAGCAGACCAGCCCCCTTCCCTCTGACACTTACCCTCAGCCCTACAATGCAGCTGTAGGGCGCTGCAGAGGGCAGGGGAGGGCAGAAGAGACCAGGGCTCCAGACTTTGTTCCCAGTTCATCTTGTGCCAGTGCCAGAAAGAAATGATTCTGATTGCATTCTCACAGAACCGGCTGCAGAGATTCAGTGCTCAGGAAAGGCAGTGAATGCCTCCCAAGTGTCAGACTTGGCTTTGGGGTTTTGCCTCTTTTTCTCTTTATTAAAAAAAAAAAAAGACTGACTTGGTACATCATTCCAGTAACACCCTTTCCAGTAGATCAGACTGTCTGGTTCTTCTGACTTTTCAATGCATGCCAACCTTGGATGAACCCAATTATCTGAGGGTATTCAGCAATTACCAGCTGAGGACCAGTGAGAGAAGTCTCACAGTAGGACAAATTGTTACCACCGGAAATACACAAACTCGGATTTCAAATAAGCCCTTAGAACCACCCAGCAATCCTACAATGCTTCTTAGCCAACTCTCCAAAATTTTTTCACTCTCCAAAATTTTTAGTTCGGAATTCTGCTATTCCTTTTATACTTTCAAACTTTTCAATCCCTGCATTCCCTTTCCCTCCTGACATTTCTCAAAATTTTCCTTCTGGAGGAAAATTTGAAATACCTTTCAGATCTTGGGGAACTTACGTATAAAATTCATTTAAGCTACATCTTGTGGTACGTTGACATGATCAGTAAATTGTTGATATCATAACACAACAAAATTGCCAATGCTCTTTTGAGTAGGGAATAAAAGGGGAAAAAATAGCTAAGAGCCACAGAAGGCTTTGGGGATGTCGAGTTTGTCTCAAATCAGCCTTTTAGCGAAAGACATGAGAATAGAGCCACTGCAGGATGTGTGTGCTGTGTGATCAAGGCTGACACGTGTTGGCAAATGCTTTCTCCAAGTTGCTGATAATATACAAGCCCTCATAGAATCTGTTTCTTCAAATGGTTTCTGGTGGCCTTGAGCCAACTGACATTTCAAAATGCAGGGAGAAGGAAGCCCCATGAACTTCAGATACAGGACATTCATGCAGGGGTCACTGTGGGGCCTACAGTGATGGTTTCAAAATTTAAAATGGAACATCACTGCTTCATAGTGCAGTAAAATACTGAGGGGCTACTTCACTCAGGAGAATGGTCTCCATTTCCATCCAGGCTGCGACGTTACTGTACACTATACATTTTCACAGACCCTTGTCTGTCACGTGACACCAATCATATTAGCCTTCATTTAATGAGTTAGGGTCTGTTAAGCCACTGTAACTAAGCACTGCATCTAATCTCACAAGAACCCTAAAAAGATACTCATGGGGGGTTTGCTTTCTTGTTCTCTACATGTCCTATGTGGCCCCTTCTCTCCCTGTTTTTTCCCAGTTATATGGCAGAAAACTTACCAGGAGGCTACACAGAAGTGGCATGGATGTCTTGGTTGATCTGGAATATTAGAAAAGCAAGTTTTTAAAAAAATAAACATCTACAGAGATACAGAATTCACTATACAATTCACCCATTTAAAGTGTATAATGCAATGGCTTTTATTCAGAGTTGTGGATCCATCACCACAATCAATGTCAGAACATTTAGAACCTTTTCATTACCCCCTGAAGTAACCCTGTACCTTGTAGCCACTCCCCATGTCTCCATCTCCCCCAGCCCAAGCAAACCACTAGCCTATTTTCTGTCTGCATAGATTTATCTATTCTAGGCATTTTATATAAGCAGAATCATAAATATGTGGTCCTTTGTGACTACTTTCTTTCGTTTAACAGGATGTTTTCAAAGTTCATCCACACTGTAGCATGTACCAGTATTTTGTTTCTTTTTATTGCACATAGTATTCCATTGTATGAATAGAGGCCACTTTTTAAATTACTGTAGTTTAAAAACCTAAGTATCTGACTGAGCAGAAAAGGGATCATAACAGGTGAAGGAAAGAAACCTATGGGTATTTTATTTTATTTTAAGACAGAGTCTCAAGCTCTGCCCTGGGTAGAGTGCTGTGGCGTCACAGCTCACAGTGACTTCAAACTCTTGGGCTTAGACAATTCTCTTGCATCAGTCTCCCAAGTAGCTGGGACTACAGATGCCCGCCACAATGCCTGGCTATTTTTGTTGTTGTTGTTGCAGTTGTCATTATTGTTTTAGCTGACCCAGGCTGGGTTCGAACCTGCCAGCCTTGGTGTATGTGGCTGGTGCCCTTCCCACTGAGGTACAGGTGCCACCCAAACCTACGGGTATTTTAAAGCTAACCTGAAGTGCTCCAGTTGTAAGCTGACCAGAAAAAGATTATGGCCTTGAAAAGGGACTCATGGGAAAATTTTAAAAAGTATTTGGACAGCTCTTGTTGGTAAGACTCAGGGTAAGGTTATGTAAGAGAAGAACTACAGAACTTTTAAAATACCATGTTTCGTAAATAGGTTTAGCATTGCTTATTTTTTTGTAAAGGAAAGTAGGAAAAACATTTTTGATTCAATGTTAGTCATTATTTTTCTAGAATCAAGTGGTTGGCTACAGGCTCCACCAGCCCCAGAGAAGCACATCTCTCAGGTAGCAAGGGGAGAGTCTTTGGAGCACTGAGATACAGACCTGAAGCTGCAAAGTGAAGGTAAATTCACAGTCTCAACACAGATTTTTCAATTCCTGCTGTCAGCTTACTGCTGAAGTCCAGATCCTCCAGACACACAGTGCACAACCCCACCAGGACTGGATAAAACAACCACATTCTCAGAGCCAGCCCAGAGTCAAGAGACTGCAGACTCAGAGCAGTGGTAACTACTGAGTCTGAGGACTCAGTTGCTCTTAAACTTTTGCTGAGTGGGGTATCACACTTGTTCACAACAATGGTCCCAATCCTTCCCCGTCTCCTGTAACTACACTGTTTGCCTGATGAATATGAGCAGGCTCCCACTTTAGTGGCCTGCCCTCCCCTTTAACACTGGGCTCAGCCATGTGACTTGCTTTGCTCAATGGGATGTCAGCAGAGGCGTGAGCAAGCCAACTGAATTGCAGCACCTGGCTGAGCCCAGCCAAGATCAGCCAACAACAACCAGTTGACCCTGACCTGTGAGCAATTAGCAGTTCAGCAGAATGGCATAGTCAGCCTGCCACTGACTCTAGAGGTTTGGGTGTGAGTGTGTGCTTGTTGTCTGCCTCTGAGGCTTGGTGATTACCTGTTGCCAGCACGTGACGGTGATGGATAACTGATACAAGACCTTCACAGAATCATTGTTAAGTGCACTGAATAACTCCAGTTGTTGCTGGTAAATCAAATGTCCACATTCTCCTTGTCTCCTGCACCCCATCCCTGCATTTCTGATTTTGTCAGACCTCATCGAACAGTCTAGTTCCTTATGTGTTCTCTCCACAGTTCCTCTCCTGTCCTGTTTTACATGCCAGTAGTTCATTATACTAATTTTTTCTCCCATTCTCTCATTCCTTCATTATACACTGTGAACAAGAAAGTAAGAAAATGGAAAAAAAATAGAACTTCAGGGAATTGACTGTTCAACTGGAAGATTGAGATATGGGATGAATGAATGAACTAGAAAATGGAAAACATTGATTGCTTTACATTTTCATCCACTCCACGTTCATCATAGAATGCCCTCACATCGTGGCAGGGCAATCATTAACCTGTCTTAACTGTATCAGAAGAACTTTTCAGTGGTCACTTTCATTAGAGGGTATTCATACAAGCTGTGCAGGCTGGTGCAAGACATATAGGAACAAAGATGTAGAAGCAGGGGTAGTGGGGCTTCCTGTCACTGTCAGCCCAGGTCCTGCTGGCATTTTTATAAATGAAGCTGTAGACATTGAAGGTCTATACTCAATACACAATGTTGCCAAGCAGCCGCCGCTGCCTCGCATGAGATCAACCATGTCTGAATAACCTTCTGCCCTGTGTTCTGAGGAGGGCAGAAAATGGAGACTGAACAAAATAAACAGAGAACGAAAGACTGGAAAGGAAAGTGGTTGCATGTAATTGTGAGGTAAGGAAAGGGAAAACCGGGACCATATATCTGAGGCTTTGATCTGAAAGAAGAGATGCATCAGAGCTCTTGAGACCTGGCCAGCCTCGCTCCACCTCCCCAAGACTTCCACCTGGCCATGGCTGGTGGAAAGGCAGTACAGTCGAGTTCCTATTCAGCATGGGGCTCAGGAGTCCCTGTGAGCTCTGCACTATGCTCACGGGTAATGCGAAAAGCTGTAGGGTTGCTAGTCTGCCTCCTCCTTGTAGGGAGACTGAGAAAACTGGGAAGAAAGGAACAGAGAGAGGAAGGAACGTACCACGTGGAAAGGGTGTGCACGCTGGGCCCTGGCTCCTGTATGGGGTTCTAGTCCTCAGGGAAAGGGACCAGGGGTCCTTCCCACCCTTGGTGGGTTCCATAAAGCTTCCTGCATTCCTTCCCCCACACTGAAGCCAATTTGAGTTGTTTCCCATTGCAATTGAAAGAGTCTTTTTTGTTTGTTTGTTTGTTTGAGACAGAGTCTCACTACGTTGCCCTTGGTAGAGTGCTGTGCCGTGGCATCTTAGCTCACAGCAACCTCAAACTCTTGAGCTTAAGCGATTCTTTTGCCTCAGCCTCCCAAGTAGCTGGGACTACAGGTGCCCACCACAACGCCTGACTTTTTTTTTTTTTTTATTATAATTGTCATTGTTGTTTAGCAGGCACCGGGTTTGAACCCACCAGCCCCTGTGTATGTGGTCAGCACCCTAGCCGAGCCAATGAAAGGATCCTAACTAAGGGTAATAGGGAAGCAATTCACAGTCTGTCTATTTCACTCTCTTCCTAGGTTCTTTTTTGTCTGTCTCCAACCCCAATTTTAGAACTGAAGTCACTGAGATCCTGCTCTCCCCAGTGCTACATGGATGTTGAGTGGGCAGTATTACTCAGAACTGGAATCCATTGTATTGGAGGGAGGAAAATATCATGGTGAATTAATAAAAATAAAATAAGTCTGGGCAGTGCCTTTAGGAAATAATGTGTTGGTTGATGTGAGCTCACTCAGATACAGGTAGGAAGCGGCAGACTGTGGAACATTTCGTATCCTTCCACCTAGAGGATTAGGGGGAACTAACATATAATTAGAGTTTGACCAAGAAGAGTTAAGACTGGGCCAAAGGCTAGGGCTATCTGGCTCTGACTTTAAGACAAGGATCCTACAGGAAATTCACATGGAAATGGAGCGAAAAGTAATTAGAGTACTTTTTAAGCTGGTCCCCCAGCTCTACCTTGGGGAAGGGCTGCAAAGGAGGGATGGGAGCTATGTTGCAGCAAAGACAAAGAAGGGAAAACAGAGTTATATAGAAAAGAGTTAGAACCTGTGTGCTGGTGAGACAGACAAGAAACACAGAAACATGAACAGGAAAAATACCTGCCACTGAAGCTCCTTGTGGAGAATTAAAATAGGGCAATTCGATTATGACAGAGTGGCTATTTGAGAGTAGGTGCTTGGTGCTTGGGGTATCTGAATTGGCTACAAAGCCTTTTATTTATGATAAATTAATAAGGGCAATAGGAGCTCTGCCTCATGGCCACATTGGAGAAGACCTGCAGCAGTGGCTGTGAGGAAATGCAAGACCAAGTCCAGCCACCTGCCAGGGTTGTTGACCATCTCCTAGCCAAGACCAAGTTCAGCCACCTGCCAGAGGCATTGACCATCTCCTAGCCAAGACCAAGTCCAGACGCCTGCCAGGGGCATTGGCCATCTCCTAGCTGGGAGAAACAGACAACACTTAAATTGGGGCTGGAGATAGACAAAAAAGAACCTAGGAAGAGAGTGAAATAGACAGACTGTGAATTGCTTCCCTATTACCCTTAGTTAGGATCCTTTCATTGGCTCAGCTAGGGTGCTGGCCAGGGAGCACAGGGCAGAGTAAGTTCAGTAGGATATTTCTGAAGATGGCTTTAGATGGATTTTTCCAAATCTTTTCAGCCACATGGGTAGAATTTCCTACACGTTGTAACTAGTCCCTCCATTGCATAATTGCAGGCCCGGAGCCAGTAAACACCAGTGGTCACCTGACAATCAAACCTTCCCTTGGGGTCTAGACACTTTATTCCCTTTCTCCACGTTTCCAATATGCCAAGCAACACAGGCAGTGAGGTGGAGGTATACTGGTGTACTGGGACGCTCACATTTGCATAATCATACCCAAATGTAAACCTTGTAAAAAAAGTGGAAAATGACTCCCAGGAGTCAGGGATGAAGGCAATTCAGAACCATCTAGAGGAAGATTTGGGATCCTTGTCACTCCATCCTCTACTTGCATTCTTTTTATATTGCCAGCATTTTCTTAACGTGAATTTGAAAAGCAAAGATGCCTTCTTCCTGCAACTCCTTTCTCACTAAAGATTTCCCTGGCGGAGGTAAAAGAAACCACCAAGGTGGCTCGGCGCCTGTGGCTCAACAGGCTAAGGCGCCAGCCACATACACCTGAGCTGGCGGGTTCGAATCCAGCCCGGGCCGGCCAAACAACAATGACGACTGCAACCAAAAAATGGCCGGGCGTTGTGGCGGGCGCCTGTAGTCCCAGCTACTTGGGAGGCAGAGGCAGGAGACTCGCTTGAGCCCAGGAATTGGAGGTTGCTGTGAGCTGTGATGCCACAGTACTCTATCCAGGGTTGACAGCTTGAGGCTCTGTCTC
>CAUYRH010070125.1:0-18765 GCA_963574655.1 Perodicticus potto
AAAAGAAATAACTGAAGATGTTAACAAATGGAAAAACATACCATGCTCATGGCTGGGAAGAATTGACATTGTCAAAATGTCTATACTACCCAAAGCAATATGCAATTTTAATGTAATCCCTAGTAAAGCTCCATTGTCATATTTCAAATATCTCAAAAAAAAATACATTGTTTTATATGGAATCAGAAAAAACCTCAAATAGCCACGACATTACTTACAAACAAAAACAAAACAGGAGGGATCACACTACCAGACCTGAGATTGTACTATAAATCAATAGTGATCAAAACAGCATGGTACTGGCACAAAAACAGAGAGGTAGATGTATGGAACAGAATAGAGAACCAAGACATGAACCCAGTTACTTACCGTTATTTGATCTTTGACAAGCCAATTAAAAACATTCAGTGGGGAAAAGATTCCCTATTTAACAAATGGTGCTGGGTGAACTGGCTGGCGACCTGCAGAAGACTGAAACTGGATCCACACCTTTCACCATTAACTTAGGTAGACTCTCACTGGATTAAAGATTCAAACTTAAGATATGAAACTATAAAAATACTAGAAGAAAATGCAGAGAAAACTCTTGAAGGAATTGGCCTGGGCGAATATTTTATAAGGAGGACTCCCCTGGGCAATTGAAGCAGCATCAAAAATACACTGCTGGGACCTGATAAAACTAAAAAGTTTCTGCACAGCCAAGAACACAGTTAGTAAAGCAAGCAGACAGCCCTCAGAATGGGAGAAGATATTTGCAGGTTATGTCTCTGACAAAGGTTTATATCCAGAATCCACAGAGAACCCAAACGTATTATCAAGAAAAGAACAAGTGATCCCATCTCAGGGTGGGCAAGGGACCTGAAGGGAAACTTCTCCAAAGAAGACAGGCGCACGGCCTACAGACACATGAAAAAATGCTCATCATCCCTAATCATCAGAGAAATGCATATCAAATCTACTTTGAGATATCATCTAACTCTCTTAAGATTAGCCCACCTCACAAAACCTCCAAACCAGAGATGTTGGTGTGGATGTGGAGAAAAGGGAACACTTCTACACTGCTGGTGGGAATGCAAAGTAATACGTTCCTTTTGGAAAGATGTTTGGAGAATACTTAGAGATCTAAAAATAGAATTGCCATTCAACCCTATAATTCCTCTACTAGGTATATATCCAGAAGACCAAGAACCACATTATAACAAAGATATCTGTATCAGAATGTTTATTGCAGCCCAATTCATAATCGCTAAGTCATGGAAGAAGCTCAAGTGCCCGTGGACCCACAAATGGATTAACAAATTGTGGTACATGTACACCATGGCATATTAAGGGAAGTTTTTTTATGATCATCTCAGTTAGAGTAATCTAGGCATCATCAGGCAATAGAGGAGGACTCTAAAGGAAAGGGAAGGTCTTCTGCACGTGGGAAACAATGCCAGGCCGAGGTTCCCTGCTGCACAGTGCCTCTGACGCTCCAGGCGCCCTCTGCGCGGCTCTCCTGTGTGCCTGCATTCACTCCCAGCCACAGACACCGGGATCCTCCTTTCAGAGATGGGGAACAAGGCACATAAAGGCCACACAACGGATTCTGAATCCCACAGTCCCGAAGCAACAGAGAAGCTGGGGAAATGTGGAAGCACCATTGTGTCAGCACTTTTAAAACTTAAAAAAAAAAAGGAAATTCTTGCTTTTTTATTCCAAGTTAATCTCATTATACATATATATGTGTATGCATGTATATATATATGTGTGTGTGTATTTTTATATATGTTTACATATACATATATGTATATACACTATTCTTGTCCAAGGGAGCAGAGTAGGCGTGAGGAATCTGGAGCGCCTCCTACTCCGCCTGTCCCAGGTCCTCCCTTGCTGCCTCCAAAGCACCTACATGGCAGCTCCATGGAGCCCATCTGAACACGATTACAGTGCAAAGTACAAAGCCGCTAATACTCACCCGTCCTGCCCTCAATTAGAAAACGCCACTGTGGGGTCTCAATTCCCTTTGATACAGGCAGAGACAGAGGGCACAAGTATCATCCATCATAGGTTTAGGCAGCTCAGAGATCAAGAGAATAAAAGCTAGAGGCTTGGCCTCTGCCCAGTGGAGACACTTTAGCCTCCGCTGCTCTACTCCACTTTACAGGCTGCTGCAGCAGGGGGTGGAGTGGGAGACATTGCACAGCCCAGGGGCACCAATCACCTAGAATGTAATTTGAGCCATGCTCTTTGGGTAGAACAGCCAGGGGTATATTCACAATATATCATTAGTAGAGCCCAAGTATCAATCAATGAAAATGAAACCTGGGCATTACGTCCTCATACCTGTGTATGCCAGGAGGGAGCAGAGAGGTGCTGTGGTGAGGCGAAATAAAGTCACAGTAAGGCAATGAGTATAAAACTTTAAAAGCTAGTGGAAAGCATGTGAGTGCAGCTTTTCTGTCAACCTGAACATTGGTCCAGTTGTCAGGGTCCAAATGGGCTGGTATCCATGTGGGTACGTGGAGGGAGCCCCGTGGTAGGACCACAGTGTGGGCAGTATTCTGACGTTTACTTTCTCCTATTGGCCCTCATGTGTCCAGAGCCACTTGAAAGTCCAGTTCTAAAGTCTCTTCACCTCCATGAAGATGTCTCTGCTTATCCTAAGTGAAACCATTATTTCTCTTCCCGTAGTAAGCCCTCAGAGCGGTCTGAATCTCTTTTATTGTATTTCCCCCTTTCACCTTGAGCTGTCCTTTTTCAATGCACATTATCTCTTCTTTGCTGGATTAGACAGTAAATTTCCTAAGGGCAGGTAATCTGTTTGATTCATACCCATAGCCCTGTGATTCTCAACTGGCAGAGAATTTTGGCTCTTATGCTGTGGGGAAGGGGAAAGGGTACTACTGGCATCTAAGGGGCAGACCCCAAGAATGCTATTAATCACTCCAAGGCTCCCAAGACAGCCAGCATCCCCCGTATCCTACACATCCAAGGTGGAGGGCTCCTGCTGTATCCCTAGTGTTTGATACTCAGTAGATGATCAATCAATTATTTTGTTCAATGACCAAATAAATGAATGGATAGTTTGTATTTTCTTAAGCAATGTCTCTCTTGTTTGAGTCCCCTCAGTATGGGTTGGCTCAGAACCGAAGGTCAGTCAAGATGACCTGTTTTGTCAGATGGTACACAATTCATCTGTGTTTTTCTCCCCTGCAATGGCTGTCCATTGCCTGTAGATCTAAGTGCATAATTTTAAGGATGGCAGACAAGTCCCTCTGTGATCAATCCCTACCTACCTTATACCTCATACTCCAGCCAGCTCCATAAAATTATATTCTGCCTATAATACACAGAATGTTATTTAGAATTCTCATAGCTTTGCCAAGCATTTTCCCCTTGCTCAGAATTTTCTATCCAAACCTCCATTTTATTGACTGATTGAGCTTCACTAACCCAGCTGAACTCATCTATCTTATTTTTACATATTCCCTTAGTCATCACAGAGAAGTGATCAGATGTTCTTTTGTGGTCTTGGGTCCACTGCTCCTGTAGAGACTTTTTTATGACATGATGTTGTGACTGTTGTTTGTGCAATTGTTCCCCACAACTAGATTGCCAGATCCTTTAAAATACATATCTCCCCAGCATCTGGCACCTAAGAAGCACTCAGCAATTGATGAATGAATAAATAAGAATGAATGGATGGATGTTCTAAACATAGCCCCACCTAGTGCCAGAGTAGGCTAAATGATAATTCTCAGAGGTTTGAGGTGTAAACCCACAGACATTGGACAAAGCATTTGGATCTGCCAAATGACAGGTGCAGAGCCAAGTTATACTAATGTTGTGATAAAGAGCATGGAGACATTCCAGCAGCCTTCTGATAAATCCAGCCAACACCCGAATGAAAGTTCAATTCTCTTTATTGATGGTTCTTAATAGAATATGCCAGATCCTTAGAGCTGTGGAGGGTGCACTAAAATGCTATGGCTCAGTGGTTTTTAAAGCTGGCTGCAAATTAAAATTACCTGTAAAGCTATTAAAACAATTAGGCATCTCAATATCTGAGTGATGAGAGAATAGGCACCATCAGGAGAAAAAAATACTCCCCAGGTGATACTAATGTGCCGGCAAGATGGAGAATTGCTCTGTGGACCTTTGCTAGGAACCTGTATAGAGGGAAACACTTCAAAGCCTTAAGTGGACATGGGAAAATGTGACTCCCTCGACATGAAAATGGCCTATGAAAATTACCAGCTTTCCGGCTCGGCGCCTGTGGCTCAGCAGGCTAAGGCGCCAGCCATGTACACCTGAGCTGGCGGGTTCGAATCCAGCCCGGGCCCGCCAAACAACAATGACGGCTGCAACCAAAAAATGGCTGGGTGTTGTGGCAGGCACCTGTAGTCCCAGCTACTTGGGAGGCAGAGGCAAGAGACTCACTTGAGCCCAGGAATTGGAGATTGCTGTGAGCTGTGATGCCACAGTACTCTATCCAGGGTGACAGCTTGAGGCTCTGTCTCAAAAAAAAAAAAAGAAAAGAAAATTACCAGCTTTCCCTAGAATGATAGGGAGAGTGGGACAGTTCTGCACAATGGAAGCCAAGTTTAGTGTTTCCACCAGAGAGCTATGTTTGAAAAGTTGTCCTGGTTTCTTTTAGAGACTCAGGCTGAGACAGTGAGGGGCATTGGAGGGACACACAGAGGCCAGCTGGATTTAGAAATGCCAGACCCTTTGAATTCCTCCCAGCTCCTCTCTCAGAATGGGAACTATACTATAGTTCCTGTAGTTACTATGGGGTGCGTGAGTGTTGAGACTGTACCTATACCCCACATTAAACTAAGGGTAGAGATCTTAACCTTTAAAAAGAATTATTTTAATGAGAGATTCTCAACTAGGGGTGCCCATCAACATAATCAAGTCAGAAATTTGAAATCAAAATTTCTATAGAGATAGTCTCCATGCTTGTGATTTGTTAATAGTAAATTCCAGGAGCAATTTTTGGGGTTCACTCCTGGTTAAACATAACTACTTTAAAGGGGGCTGTGTCTGACGTAACATTGATTCTCCCATTTGCCAAACTCAAAAGCAAACAAGAAAGCCTAGTGCCATTTTCTCAACATCGAGAATTCCTGGTTTGGAAAGGTTCCTTTCCAAAGGCATCTACTCCCAAGTAAACTAAAGAGTATTTGGAGACCAACGTGATGGATGACTCCATCCAGCACACGAACTGCAAATAGACAACGTCCTGTTAATAATTCCAGCATCTGTTCTGTGTTTTCAACTAAAAAGCAAGTAGTTCCCATTTACCAATTCACTCTTTGGAGTACTTTTATGGTTTACGATGGAGTCTTTCCATGTCAATGGATTGGGTTGGCCCTTTATTATCACTAAGACTGATACAGAAATATTTAATAAAAAATCTCTCAAGGAAGAAAAAGGCTTTGAGATGCGTGTGGCTGGGAGCGCGGCACATGCAGCTAACATCACATCCATGCCAGTGGCCATGTGCCATGCTGTTTTAGGTCTACATCTGCTGCTGGTTAGCAAAAATTCCATTCACAGCTGTCCAGATGAATCAAATGTCCAATTAGCATTTTTTGCTCAGTGACAGGATTCTGCCCAGAACAAAAATTTTAAAGCAGAAATCACAACAGAACAGAGTTTTTATTCATATTCTTGCTGAAAACAGGACTCTTGAATGTTTTAGAAAAAAAGAAATTATAGGAAGCTATCAAAGTCCTCCAACAATGTTGTTTTCTTTTTCCCTAGATGCAGTTAAGTTCAAAGAATTTCAGTTCATTATATGCATGCTTTCCTGATGAAAAGCCTCGATCTGCTCTTTCTTGTTTCTCAATTCTAAAAGACCATCAACATCTTAAGTTTGCCGTTCACTACGAATGGCACATGGAGTTGACCTTCTTCGAATCAAAACATCTCCGGTTTTTAATTTAAACTTCCAATGTGACAGGAAAATGAACTCAGCCTAATCTTCAGATTTCCCTGCGTGGTGATAATCAGAATTTATTTTATACTTACGTGTTCAAGTGTGTTAAGGTACTCAACAGAATAGAATTTTAACTCAAGACTCACAGTAGAATAACCCAGGAAGGCGATTTGTGTTCCCCTACTGTCTAAGACTTACCCAGTGGTTTTCTATTTCACATAGAATAAAATTGCCAAGGCTCAGGGTGACCTAGGCTCTAGCTGTGGCCCCACTATCAACTTGTGCCTCTTTCCCCTTGGGTTATCTGCCCCAAACACACAGGCCTAATTTCAGTTCTCCTTCTCAGTAAGTCAATTTCTTCTCCACCCCAGGGCCTTGGCACATGCTGCTTCTCCTGAACATCTTCCTTATTCCTGTCCTGGAGAGCTTTACTTCCTCCGATGGTCCTTCTTCAGTCACGTCTCTCACCCAACCTTCCTCCTGCGGTAATGCCTTTCTTATTCCCATTATTTTTTTTGTTGTTGTTGTAGCATTAGCACAACAGTAATTTATATTTTTATTTGTGTTGATTTTTTGGTCTTTATCTTCCTGCAAGAGGAAAGCACCAGAAACGCAGACCTTAAGTTCCTTGTGTTTACTATAGTATCTCCACAGTCTATCACAGTGATTTTTACTTAATAGCATCTCGGTAAATATCAAATATCTAGAAGAATGGCTGAATAAAAGCTGTATAAATTCACAACACAACCACATGACGTTTTGTAGTGGAACAGACATCATTCTCTTCTTAGTCACAGTTAATGGAACCCTCTTAGGAGGTCTTCCATAGATAAGACCTTTTCTCTGTAAAAGGGAAGTGGAGGGTGGTGCCTGTGGCTCAAAGGAGTAGGGCACCGGCCCCATATACCGGAGGTTTTGGGTTCGAACCCAGGCCTGGCCAAAAACTGCAAAAAAAAAAAAAAAAAAAAAAAAAGGAAGTGGAAACATTCAAGAGGACTTAAATCTCCTAATGATAACTGCCATATGTATACCTCTTTATAACTCACAAAACCCTTCCCAGAACTTTTACCCTTAGCGTGTTCTCTATCGTGTAAAAACAAAACTAAATACAGAGTTTCTGTACCTTTTTCATTGCCCAAGATCACAAATTAATAAGGGGCAGAAGTAGGACCGGCATCCTCATTGACAGGTGCCTAATTTACTGGTCTTTTCTCCCCCACCCTGTCTCATTATTCTTCCTGTCTTGCAGGCAAGTTACTCCTGCCAGAGTCTGGAGATGATTTTCAGAGGATTCTATCCTGAAGGAGAAATATAGTTTGATTTCGGATTTGATTGAGTGTACAGCTAAATTAACTTGCTAGAGAAAATCCATTTTCAGTGTACATTTTTATCATTTAACAATTAACACACAATGTGTATGTTAAAAACTAAAACAAAATCAGCAAAAACCAAGCAAATAACAAAACAAAGGAAAAGGCGAAGCAAACAGAGACCATTCTTTCTCTCTCTCCAACCCAAGCAGGAGTCCATTACTGTTCATCTTATTAAGGAGGGGTACAGAGAGGAGACGCATCCGTGTTTTTTTCCTTCTCTCTGGAGACAGTTTTACACATGCTTTGCTTAATGGAAGTTCCCCCATGGTCAAAATTATGTTCCATTCACTGTCATTTCCCCATGCCAAAGTTGATTTTTTTGACAAGCTTCACTGTTAACACTGCAGCCCAGATGTTTCCATGGCAGCATGTGAGCTGTGGCTGCAGAAACAGCCTTCCCCCTCCTCAATCACACTAGTATTTAAAATGATAATTGCGAGAGCAATTTTTAAAGTCAGCTAAGCCTTATTTTTTTTTAACATAATGATCATGCTATTTTTGTTTACATAATAAATGTCCGTTTTATTATGAATTATTATGTTATGTTCAAACAATAAAGATTAACATTAAGAAAAGAAAGGGAGGGAAGGAAGGAGGAGAGAGGAGAAGAAGGCAGGGGAGAGATGGGGAGGGAAGGGCAGAGAAGAGCAAAAAGAGAAGAGCTATGTTCCGAGGTGCCATTGTCTTGGGTTGTATTATTAATAAAAATAAATCTAAAGATGCAATTTCTTGTCCAGTATTAAGATACTTAGTAATTACAGCATTTCTCATTCGCATGAGCCTCCAATTCGCTTCTCAGCATGCCTAGGAAATTTGAACATGTTCCAGGAAAGAAGTCCAATCAAGTCATAACTGCTAAGGTCACAGGAAAGGAAGTGTTCGCAGAAAAGACAGGGAGGACGAAGATAAGTCTCACCAGGAGAGCCGCTCCGTCTATATTTGCTTCCTCAGCAGTTTTCATTTCACGTTTAGATGTTTGAGCACAGAGCCAAGCTCTAAGAGCTGCAACCCAGCAAGGCTGAGCATGAATAAACTCACTCGACTGCTGTCACCAAATGCAACTTGCAACAAGCTTAATCCGAAGCACATTTCATCATGTTGAGAGCTCTTCTTATGTTGCAGAGTGATTAGCATAAGTGGTAAACAAGTCACATGAAGGATGGAATCACGGTGACAGTGAAATCCAAATGTTCCTCCTTTTCCTGTGTCCTTCATTCGTTAGCAGCATTTGCATCAGTATCGATAAATTTACATTTAACTTTCAGCATCAACAAAACACATAGATGTAGGAGCATGCACGCACACATGTGAAAGTGGCACCAAAGTTAACTCAAAAGCTAAGGTGGCCAGTACCCCACACCCAAATCCTAGTCTCCATAGTGGGTCAAATTTCTACTCCTGTCCCTCCAATTCAGTCCTTTCTTCCCAAATTTCTACTCCTCTCCCTCCAATTCAGTTTGCTTGGTGGTCCCTCAATTTTGCAAATACCTGATTTGCATATACGAAAATCTCACCCCTAAGTCTGATGCCTTAGGTGCCTAAGAGTCCCAGAGAAAAGCGGAGGGTATCTAAATAGGTATTGAGTATAAGCGCTCGTAACCAGTGCTTACATATGGATATTTAATTTTGTAAACTCCTTGTCAGTATGGCATTGCATATGCTTTCGTAAACACGGAAGTTGAGGTTTAAAGGGTGACTTGCTCAGGATGACATAGGTAGTAAGTGGTGAAAGTGGCCTGGAATTCAAACTGCATATTCTATGCTTTTTCCATGTTGACACAGAACAGCTCTTCAAGATGAGACTGCAGATAGCCCTTGCTGTTTCGGGGGCAAGCGTTGTTTCTGACAGTATCTTACCCCTTGAGATCCCACCCCTCCATACTCTATGTGTTCCACTGTAGATGAAAATTACTGATCCCCCTCTAATCATACCCTCTTCTCTACCCAGGGCAGGTACTGCATTCCTCTACTAAATCCAAATAGTCTGGGGGACAGGAGGAAGAGCCAAGCAAAGTCAGCAAGGATTTCTCTCTAGAAAATGACAAGTGGACTACAGGAAAAGGCTTCATCTTTCAACTGAGTTTGCTAACCAGAGCAATGTAATTCTAGAGCTGCTGGAAGTTATATTTCCTGGCTGCAGGAAGGAGCTCATCTGCTGCAGTGGAGAATAAGGCAGAAAGACCAGATGGCACTCTTTTACTTCTTTATGCTTTTGCACATATGGGTCTTTATGCCTGGAACACCTGTTTTGCTTTTCCCTCCAAAAAAAGAAAATATAGCTAACTCCTAATCTCATCTCAATGTTTCATTTCCTTTTAAGAGCTGTGTCCTCTTTCCCCACATTGAGTTTAGTGTCCCTGCCCTCCGTACGTACAGCATCTCATGCTTATAGCTAGATTGAAATTGTCACACAGCATTGCACTTTACTGTCTGCTGTCTTTCCTATCCTCTACATGACAAAATTCTCATAGAGAGTGAATATGTTGTAGTTGTCATTGCATTAACATCGTTTAAGAAAGTAACAGGTACGTAATGGATTTTCAGTATTTGTAGAATGGATGGATGGTAGTGAGATCTAAGGTGAGTTTGAAAAATGTTTCTCCAACTTCAAAAGCTATTGAGAATTACCCTACACCAACAAATAGAGGAAACTTTAATTTCAGGATTCCTGAAATTCCAAATTTTTAAAAATTCTCATGAGTAAAACTAGAGCCAGTGAAAATTACAAACAGGTACATTTTTGCACAATTTAGGTAATGCATTTCTTTCAATACATGTCCCCAAATGGAACTGATCATTTCACAAGCTGATTAAAGGTGCTCAAGAAAAGACTGCTATCATATGTGTTTCAGATATTCAATGATATTATTCCATTATCTTCTGGCTTCTATTATTTCTATCAGGAAGTTGGCCACTAACCTTTATTGCATCTTTGAAAGTAATCATTCTTGAAATTACTCCCTTTAACTGGTTTTAGGATGTTCTCTTTGTCTTTGCTCTTTCTTGGTTTTATTATATTCTGTATACTTGTAGTTTTCTTTGTCACCTACTAATGGAGTTCATAGCACTTCTTTAAATTTATGACTTAATTTGGGGAGTCATTTTTGAAAAGATTGCAGCCAGTATCTCTTCAGATATGCTTCTGGTCTATTTTCTCTTTTCTGCCTTTTTGTGACTCCATATATATGTGTGGTAGACCTTTCTATCATATCCTTTTTATCCTCCTATTATTAATTCTGTTCTCTTCTTGTATTATTCTGAATATTTTCTTCTGCCCTATCTTCCACTTCACTGATTGTCTCTTTAGCTCAACTCTATGGACTTCATTTTCTCTGGATTCTTGCTCTTTCAAGTAGTTGCTGTTTTGGTATCTCTTCAATGTCTCCAAGATTATACATACACACAGACATTTACATATATGTATATATAATAGTTTTCAAAAAGATATCTATAACTACACATACATACATATCTATTTTTTGCTGTTTTGGTAGTTTTCCAATACTTTCAGATCGATTTATATATGTAAATAAGTTTATTTACATCTAGATTTATATATAAATCATATATGTGTGTGTATATGTATGTGTATATATATATGATGCTGTATATGTATGTATGTGTGTGTATACATATATATATATAATAGCATTTTCCTCTTAGCAGGAGGGTTTGTTTGAAGCAAGTTAGTCTATTACCACCAGAAAGGAAATTCAGCGAACATGTTTATGTGGAAGATTGGAGATGGACTGGATAAATCTTTAATTTATCTAGAGGAGTTAAATACAAGAGAATAGCAAAAGGCATACTGTTTAATTAGAAGGAATTTATCTTTATACTAAAAAGCTTTAGCAATAAAACTGTAAGATGCTGATACAAAAATAGATCCATATAACAGAAAAAAATCAGGAAATGTTGGTTATGCTATATATTTATTACAGTATTTATATAGAAAGGAGATATTTTCCATTATACAAAACAAATGTCAGGTGAATTAAAGTTCTAAAGACTCAGACAATAACAATATTGAAGTAGAGAAATTCTTCCTAGGTTAGCACACAAAGTGAAAACAAATGACAGGTTTTTCTATCTTAAATAAAACTTTTATAGGGTAAAAGATATCATAAACAGTATTAAAAAGTAAAAGTAAACAACAAAGCAGGAAAATATGAATAGCAGACACATATATAAATATATGTATATATTTGTGTGTGTAGAGAGTGTATATACATCTCCATCCATATAGACAGAGGAGAGAGAGATTAAGAGAGGTAGACAGAGAGCTAGAAATAGAGACAGAGAAAAAACCCTAACACACATCAATAAAAAGATAAGAAGACAGACTATTCAACAGGAAAGGAGGACAAGGTGAAAAGACAATTTACATAAAAGGAACTAAAAATAGCCAATAGGTTGTTGCTAACCTTACTGCATTGAAAAATATGAGAAACAAAGTAACAATAAGAATTTTTAATCTTGAAGATTGACAAATATTGATATACATTCTTGGCAAGGATATGAAAAAATACGAGTTCTTATACACTCTTGGTGGGAAGGAAAAATGGTGCAAATTTTATGGACAGAGATTTGACTATATTTATCAAACTTTAAAATGTTCATACCATTTCAAGAGTTTTTCCTACAAACATATGGGCACTTGGGTAAAAAGAAATATATTGAAGCCTTATTTCTAATGGTGTAAAATTGGAAATTACCTAAATGTCCCTAAGTAAAGGACTGATTAATTAAATGTTTGTAAACACATTAAACAGCATACTGTGTATCTTTTAAAAAGTATAAGGCAGGTCTATACTTATTATCATGCACTACATATTAATTGGTATGATAGGAAGGTCATAAAATTTTTATTGTATAACATCTTTGAAAAACCTCTACTGCTGTGAATTATTACATATGTATGTGGATATTATGCTTGTGGATCTTTATATGTGCCTAGGGGCTTACTGAGTGAGCTGAACTCAGCAACAAGCAGAAAATGACTGTGTGTTGTTTTCCACGCCCCTCCCCCACCCGGGTGCACACACACCACATTTGTGTGATACTGTATCAGGCATATCCCAAAGCTTCTTTCCTTACACTGGCAGATCTTGAGGAATTTATCCAGCCTGAATCAACACTTTGATTTCACATCCAAATTAAAACTTTTTCCCTCTTTCCAGCATAGGCCTACTCATAGGGGAGACCCCCAGTGTGGTGGCGGGGAGAGTGTCTTTTCTTTCACTCTTCCTGCCTTTCCTCCCACCCTTACTGATGACTCAAACAGGGTCAAGGCATAAAAGAGGAGGTTTCAGAGGGAAAAGGTCAAATGTCTTATTTGATTAGTGCCATGATAATCTTAGTATTCCATTCCTACCCTTAGACAGGTATCTAAATTCTGGCTCTTTCCTGAAGATGTATTTGTGAGTTCTTTGGAAATCTTTATTGGAACCTTCCACATGAAACTGGGGAGTCATTCTGCACCTGTCATAACTCCCCCCAGGGGTTCACCCTCAAGCTCATACTTCTGAGGTCCCTGCACCCCAATAGGCCACTCTTTAGGGCAGGCTTCCCTCAGATGGCTCAAGTCCCATGATTCTCCATGCACAAAGCTCATACATTTTTTTCGCCACTACATACAACTTGCCAAACTGCTGACCCTCTCCAGGCCATGCCATCCCGGGCATCCCTAGCCAGCCTCCTGCTCTTAGATTTCTCCTTAAGAAAACAGATACCAGTCACCACGTGCACGGATGTCCCAAACTCCCACAAATACACCTGAGGTTCCCCTGTGAGCTTGCCGGCCCCACTACACCTTAGCGCCCTGACCTAGACAGGCTACAGTGCTCCAGCTCAGTGTGCCCTCAACCTGGGAACAAAGCGTCCATTTCCTGCCTCCCAGGTATGAACAATTCAGGTAGGGAGCCTCCTTACCGGGCCTGAAAAAGAGGAGGAGCAGCATCAAAGACTTCTTCGCCCCTACAAATTCCCTTCAAATCATCTTGCTTCAAATTAATTTCTAGTCCATCTTACATAGGCTGTTAGTGGTAAGGTCCCCAAGTCTCGATTTGCTTTATTTTAGCAAATCTCAAGGGGTGTGTTTTGTGCCTCTCTTTAGAATGTGAGTACCCTTATCAGCTATTGTCTTCAGCTTTAGTGCACTAGCTGAAAATCTAAAAGAATAAGAAATATCCAATTTAGCACACTCTCATGCTCACACCCACGTATATAGGTTGTTGAAGAGAACAAAGAATAGGACGCCCATAAACTGGTAAAACTATGACCTCTGTCATGAAAGTGGGGAGCAATCTGATGGGTGACTTTCACTTTTCACTCTCTGTTATTTCTGTATTGTTGAATTTACATATAAGTATGCAATTCTTTTGTAATTAAGAAAACAATCAAATAGCAATGGTAGTAGTAATAATAAAATATTGATAATAGCTAGCATTTTCAAGTCTCAAAGTGGGAGGCTGTGCTGCAGGCTTTATTAACATAATCTGTTTTAATCCTCTCCAAAGCACCATAATTACATCCTTTTGATAGATGAGGAAACTGGAATTCTTTGGTCAGCTTTGCTAAAGTTCTAATCTGTGCTGGGCTTAGAAACCAGTGTAGTCTGTCTGTAGAGATCCACAACAATTCTTCCCATATGTTCTAATCTCAGAGTGTCCATCCTGCAGCCTATGGGGTCAAGTGTTGACTTTTTAAGGACCTCTTTTTCTTATCAGATACCACAAAAAGTACTCATGGGCCATTTTTTTTTTTTTGCTCATCAGCTTTTGTTAGTATTTGTGTATTTCCTCTGTGAACCAAGAGAACTCTCATTCTTCTAATGTATGTCCAGAGGAAAAAAACAAAGTGGGGAGGATATAAATCTTATCCTCTAGATTAGATTTAGTTACTTAGTCCAATGATCGGCAGAGAGATACTCTGTGTAGATACGATGTTCAATAAATGCGTGTTGGGTGGATTGAGAGACCCTATAATTTATCATTCAAACCAGGACCCTTCTGATAGTGAAAGTGAGTGCTACCCAGAATTATACAGGTGCATACGCAAATCAGGACTGCTCTGAGCAAAGAAGTTGGTATGGGCACCCTGGGGTAGGAGAAAGGAAGGAAGAAAGGAAGAAAGAGAGGGCCTGGGAGGAGACAGAAGGGGGAAGAATGAATCCATGCTGTTTTAACATCCTGCAAATCTTTTAACTGATAAAATTTTGTATTTCACTTTTGAATTTTTGCACTTCCCTGTTTATTCTATGTATAATAGCAAATAAAGCTTGTTCCTCTAACATTAAGGGCAAGAATATTGAAAGTAAAATAGACCCAGGGAAGATGATTTTGGAGGTAAAATAGACCCAGGGAAGATGATGTACCGGTGTAAATGAATTTCACTTGTTATAAGTTAGAAGTTTAAAGTCTCATGTTATGAAGGAGAGGGACAAAGGGCAATCAGAAGAGGAGGCTGAAAGAAGCTTCCCAAGGCTTTGAAGGAAAATAATCCTGTTTATTTTCAACTCTTGACAGACACATTGTAACCATAAGGAGACCCAGTAACACATGGAAGAACAAAAGCCCTAGGAACAAAGTTTTCATAACATTAGTCTGGGCTGGGAAGGGAGCTGGGAGAAGGTCAGGTCTTCTCTGTCCAGGACTGTGCCGCTCGGTGGTGGCAGAGACGTCATCCCCTGCCCAGGCCAGTGGAGGCTCATCTGCTCCAGTCTGCCTGACCTGAGAGAGGAGGAGAGCGTGGAGGAGTCAGATTAAAGCCTCAGACAAACTACTGGGTCAAGCAGTGCCTCACTTACCTCCTCTGTCCATTTGGGATGAAAATAGCCACCTCACAGGGTGAGGTGAGAAATCAGAGAAACAATATAGGTAGCAGGTGTGCACAGCCTTTGCCATGGCCCACTGTTTTTAAACAACTGTCCTCCTGTTCTGAGGAAAGAGCAAGCAGCCTAGGTTGCTCCATGGGTTGATGCTGTTTCACATCTCATGCTCAAGCTGTGGACATCAAGGGACTTCACATGTTGTCCTGCAGGTCTCATCACGAGCTGAAAGATAGCTTTAGCTGGCTCAGAACATGGCCTTCTTACCATCTTACCATTTACCCCTCTCTTCCAAGAGGATTTCCCTCTTGGTATCAGTCATAGGCTCTTCATTCTGGAGGATTCAGAGCTTCACCAAGGGGCAGACTTCGTGTAGAAGGGCAGGCATCCCTGGTGGTGGGTAGGCTCACAAAGCAAGTTGGGGTAAACATGTGTGTTTATGTGTATGCATATGGGCTTGTGTGCACACAGGCGTGCTTATGTCTGTGCATGCAGGTATCTTTAGTAGGAGGGAAAGATGGGACATGAAAAGGACTGAGGCCACTGGTGAGCCACAGATTAGCTCCTTAGCGGGCTCACTCCCTGCCCCTGGAACAGTCAATAGTTCTCAACATTCAGGAAGAAAAGAACTGACTCATGGACACACCAGCTTATAGATCCAAGTTTTTTAATGGCATTTTATGTCATTAAACCTTAATGAGAAAAGCCTGAGAAGAAGTGGAGTCTAGCTTATTAAGCTTATTTTTTGCTGTATTTTTCTTTTTCTAAAGAGATTCAGATTCAAAGCCTGCACAACAAAGAAACGCTCATTCCCCTTCATTCCCCTTTACGGAGTATGATGTTTGTTTTGTTTGCTTTAAATTGGGCTTAAATTAGATCTCAGAAGGGGGGAATTCATTAAAATCCTGATCTGTGATATTGGCAAGTTGCCGTCTAAATGGCCTGTATTACTTCTCTTGATGGAGTTCAACAGAGAAATAACAAATGCCAAAAATAAGAGGATGGCTTCACTCTGTGTGCCAATTTACAATGTGTTCATCAGATTACAAAGAAAGACAAAGAGCCTGATTCTTGATAGGTAGATTTTTCCCCAAGTAAAATATACATAGACATTGCGTACACATGTGCCATGCATATTTCCTTTTGTTCATAGTGTCTTACTGTTACCCGGGCTGGAGTGTAGTGGCGTGATCATAGCTCCCTGCAGCCTTGATCTGGGCTCAAGTGATCCTCCCAAAGTGCGGGGATTACAGGCATAAGCCACCGGGCCACATCTCCTCCTAATATTTTTTAATGGAGATACATATATGCAAACCCATGAACACATACATTGTTGTAAAACTGATATCACACATTATGCATAAATATGTACCCTGCTGTTTTCCACTTTGTCTTATATTCGAAAACAAGATTTTTTTGTTTAGTGGCTATGTAATTGAAGAGACCAGCGCCATTTTTACACCCTCCCCCTCTTCTTCCACAGCACCTGCCCACGAACCACAAAGTAGAACAGCCCCCCGGGTGGAGCCAACCAATCAGGAACGTCCTCTCAGTCCCGCTTCGACCAATCCCCAACTCAACCCCAGATTTACCTCGGGAAGGTTACCCTCGTGTTTTATTTCAACCCCAAATGCATCATGCCAAAGAGAACAAAACCTACTTTCATTTCCACCTGGTGCAGAGCACTGCTGGAGGCACAGCCCAGCATATGCTTGAATAAAGACATTCCTGTGTTCTTACATGTGTGTCTGGTGTTCTCTCAGTGGTGAAACTCGGTGGTAACATAATCCCCCACCATAGGTTAGGCAGAAATCATCACCAATTTATGAGTTCTCTATCACTGTAAGGATGTTGTCCAATGAATAACTAATTTAGTAATGCGTGAGAAGTAGCCATTGTTTCAATATAAATTTTGGACCAGCTATCTCTTTAAACTCTTACAAACAGAATTTTCACATTCAAAGAGGTGTTCACTTTAAAGTTTTCAGAACTCTTACTGTGAAATATCACCCCAGGAGATTTGTCACTGTGTGACTTTCACCAGAGGAGATGAAGGCTTACGTCTCACTCCACCCTCAGCCTCCTTGAGCTTCATGCATGTCAATCATGCCGATTAACGTGTGTCCTTTGCACATGTTTATATCTGTGTTAGTGATGTTAGTTTAATTAGTGTTTTTAATATATGGAAATTAGCCCTTCATTTCTTTGTTTGCAGAAATGTTTTATAGTTTGTCATGTGCCTTTTAATTTTATTTTGGCACTGATGAAAAACTACTTACTAGTTGGATATAATGATCTTTTTTTTCTAATGACCTGTCCCATTGTTTTTGTGCTAAGGAATCCTCACGCATCCCTAAGTAGTTCATTATCTGCCAAGGAATTCTTCTAGGTTTAATTTCTTTTCTTTTACATTTAACCACATAAATTTCATCTCCTGGGAAGTGCAAAATAAGAATCTAACTTAAAATAATAATAATAATAAAAGAATCTAACTTAAATTTCTCAAATATGTAATTACTTCAATGTTAGTTTTGAATATTCCCTTTCCCATTATTTGTAAATTTTCTTCCATTGTACATTTAATTTATTTACTACAGCCCTCCCTTCTGTTCCATTTATTTCCCCATTGTTTTTTGCAGCTTACCTAAAAATCTAAGTAGTTGAGTCATTTGTTTGATATCTAATGGTTCACATCCATTTTAATTTTTTTTCCTACATTTTCTTAACTACATCTTCATGTTCAGATGAAATTCAGAATCAATTTGACAAGCTGCCCTCCCACCCCACCCCACCCCGAAATTTAATGTCCTTCTGAAATCACTTCAAAACAAAAATTAGTTTGAGAAATGCTGTTTTTTCTACCTGAGTGCTTGGGAGCATTGATTTCTAAAGGAAGAGTTCAGACCTACAGTTTCCATTTTCAAGTGTTATGACCTTTAAAAAGTTACATGTTCCTGCCTAGCCTTAGTTTCCTTTTCTGGACTATCTTCTCCATCAAGGCAAGATTGTGATGCCCTCATTCATGGTATTACTCCAGTGTGACACAAAATGGGCATTCAATAAATGTGTATCCATTAACATTGAGTGAATTTATGAATGAATCAATTGACAATCCATCCAGAAATAATATGAGGATAATAATTCTTATGATATTGATTATGGAGCTAAAAATTCTAAATGGCTGACATAGTGGCTGATACATGTCTGCTGTTCAATTCATCATTATTATTGCTATTACTATATTTATATACTTAGCCCTCTCATTTGGCAATATGAAACATCTCTCAATTTATTCAAATTCTCTTTTGTGTATGTCAAGTACATTGCTGTCATCAATACCATACATTTCTGCTTATGCTTATTCCTGGGCATTTGGTATGCTTTTTTTTTTTTAAAGGGATTTCCTTCCATCTCTCTGTCAAAATGACTGAAATCCCCAAACCATAGCGGTCCACTACTTCTCTATTCTAAAATGAGATGTCTTTCACCTTTCAGGACTAGGAAGGAGGCAATTGAAAATCATTTTCATAATATTTACCTCAAGCTGTCACCCTGGATAGAGTGCTGTGGCATCACAGCTCACAGCAACCTCCAATTCCTGGGCTCAAGCGAGTCTCCTGCCTCCGCCTCCCAAG
>CAUYRH010070126.1:0-19757 GCA_963574655.1 Perodicticus potto
CAGGGCTCGGCGCCTGTGGCTCAACAGGCTAAAGCGCCAGCCACGTACACCTGAGCTGGCGGGTTCGAATCCAGCCTGGGCCCGCCAAACAACAATGACGGCTGCAAACAAAAAAGGCCGGGCTTTGTGGCGGGTACGTGTGGTCCCAGCTACTTGGGAGGCGGAGGCAAGAGACTTGCTTGACCCCAGGAATTGGAGGTTGCTGTGAGCTGTGATGCCATAGCACTCTATCCAGGGGGATAGCTTGAGGCTCTGTCTCAAAAAAAAAAAAAAGAAAAGAAAATATTTCGGATTGTATATGAAACCAACACACTGCACCCCATGATTGCATTAATGTACACAGCTATGATTTAATAAAAAAAAAAAAAAATTATTGGAGGGAAAAAAATTATTTTACAACAAAGATATTTGCATCAGAATGTTTATTGCAGCCCAATTCATAACAGCCAAGACATGGAAACAGCCCAAGTGCCCATCAACTCATGAATGGATTAACAAATTGTGGTATATGTACACCATGGAATACTATACAGCCATAAAAGATGGAGATTTCACATCTTTTATGTTTACCTGGATGGAGCTGGAACATATTGTTCTTAGTAAAGTATCTCAGGAGTGGAAAAAAAGGTATCCAATGTACTCAATACTATAAAATCAATATATAACCACCTACACACTCATATGAATGCAAAACATAACTACAGTCCAGAAAGTAGAAGGGAAGAGAAGAGAGAGGGGAGGGGAGGGGGGATATGGGAGGAGGGAGGGTATTTGGGGGAACCTCATCTAACGTGCATGATGCAATGGTACATTTCAACACTATTAAGAAAGGAGTATAACTGTGATGGATGTGTTACTTAGTTCAATGTATGCATTTCACATTGTATATTGAAGCAGTATCCCGAACCCCATAAATGCATCAATGTACAAAGTTATGATTTAATAAAAAAAAAAAAAGAAGAAAAGAAATCCTCTTGCCTCAGAATCCCAAGTAGCTGGGACTGTAGGCAACCTCCACAATGCCCCCCAAAATACTTTTTCTATTTTTAGTAGAAACAGGGTCTCACTCTTCTCAGCCTGGTCTTGAACTCCTGAGCTCAGGCAATTCATCTGAACATAAAAAATCCTCTCTTTTAGCTATCTGAAATATACATTATTATTAACTATAGTCATCTTGCTGTGCAGAACACCAGAACTTACTCCTCCTAAGTGTAACTTTGAACCCATTTATCAATCTCTCACCATTCCCTGTCCTCCCACCCCCATCCCCAGTCTCTGATGACCACCATTCTACTCTCTACTTTTTTCTTTTTTTTTTGGAGACAGGTTCTCTGTTGCCTGGACTAGAGTAGGGTAGCACCCGCCTAGCTCATTGCAACCTCAAACTCCTGGACTGAAGCAATATTTCTGTCTCAGCCTTCCTCGTAGCTGGGACTACAGGTGTGCCACTGTGCCAAGACACTTTTTCTTTTCTTTTCTCAACCTCCGATTCTTGGGCTTAACCGATTCTTCTTGCCTCAGCCTGCCAAGTAGCTGGGACTACAGGCACCACCACAAGGCCTGGCTATTTTTTTGTTGCAATTGTCATTGTTGTTTTAGTTAGCTTGAGCCGGGTTCGAAACCACCAGCCTAGGTGGGTGGCTGGCACCCTACTCACTGAGCTACAGGTGCCGCTCGATGTCATGATTCTTACACTAACAGGTGTACATCTCAGCATGACCTGGAAATGCATGATTGTGACCAGTGGTTTGTCTTGGGCCAGAGAACAGGATGGGTTTTTTTGTTTTTGTCTTCTTTTTTTTTTTTTATTTTTGAGACAGATTATTAATGTCACTATCGGTAGTGTGCAAAAGCAGTAAAGCTCACATAACCCGCAAACTCTTGGGTTTAAGTGATTCTCTTGCCTCATCCTCCCAAGTAGCTGGGACTACAAGCGCCCATCACAATGCCCGGCCATTTTTTGTTGCAGTTGTCGTCGTTTAGCTGGCCTGGGCCGGATTCGAACCCTGCCAGCCTCCATGTACATGGTTCGCACTGTAACCACTGTGCTACAGGCATTGAGACTGATTTTTTTTTTTTTTTTTTGAGACAAAGTAACCCTGGATAGGGTGCTGTGGCATCACAGCTAATAGCAACCTCCAATTCCTGGGCTCAAGCGAGTCTCTTATCTCCGCCTCCCAAGTAGCTGGGACTACAGGCGCCACCCACAATGCCCACCTATTTTTTGGTTGCAGCCATCATTGTTGTTTGGCGGGCCCGGGCTGGATTCAAACCCACCAGCTCAGGTGTACGTGGCTGGCGCCTTAGCCCATGGCTATAGGCGCCGAGCCTTTTTTTTTAAGCTAGAGTCTCACTTTATCGCCCTTAGTAGAGTGCCGTGGCATCATAGTTCACAGCAACCTTCAACTCCTGGGCTTAGGCAATTCTCTTGCCTCAGCTTCCCGAGTAGCTGGGATTACAGGCACCCACCACAACGCCCGGCTATTTTTTATTGCAGTTTGGCTGGGGTCGGGTTCAAACCCACCACCCTCGGTATATGGGGCTGGTGCCCTACCCACTGAGCCACAGGCACCGCCCTTTTTTTTTTTTTATTTGTTTTTATTTTATTTTATTTTATTTTATTTTTGCAGATTTTGGCTGGGGCTGGGTTTGAACCCGCCACCTCTGGCATATGGGGCTGGCGCCCTACTCACTGAGCCACAGGCACCGCCCTTTGGTTTTTTTTTTTTTTTGAGACAGAGTCTCACTATGTCGCCCTCGGTGGAGTGTCATAGCATTATAGCTCACAGCAACCTCAAACTCTTGGGCTTAAGCGATTCTTTCGCCTCAGCCTCCCAAGCTGGGACCACAGGCGCCCATCTCAATGCCTGGTTATTTCTTGGTTGTAGTTGTTTTTGTTGATTGGCAGGCCCAGGCTGTATTCAAACCCGCCAGCTCTGGTGTATGTGGTTGGTGCCTAGCTGCTGAGCTACAGGCATGGAGCCCTGATGTCATGATTCTTAAAATCAATGAATCATCTACTGTGGCTTTCTTCCCTAATAAGTGACAACCCAATCATGGAGGTTTACTAAGCCAAAGTTGAGGACGTACCTGGGAAAAACATTAACCACATACAGGGTGTGGCTGTTTCCCCCCCCCCCAAGGGGAAGTTAATACTTTCACCATCTTAAAGGCAACAGAGAAAAGGAAAAGGGGCTGGGGGCTGATGAGGGAAAGTAGATACATTCTTGTTAGGCCTAGCAAATCTACATTTTACATAAAACAAGGGGCATGTTAGAAAGGGGAAAGAGTGAGGAAAGGCAGGAGGTAAAGTAAGAAACTATTATCAATTACCTTCAAAATATATAAGAAACTTGAAAATAAGAGATTCTGAGTCCTCAAACCAAATACCTTTTTCCCCTTGCATTTTAGGAAAATTGAAATTGTTTTAGTTTTCTTTCTTTTCCTTTTTTTTTTTGAGACAGAGTCTCACTCTGATGCCCTGGGGTTGAGTTGAGTGCCATGGTATCATCATAGCTCTCAGCATCTCAAACTCTTGGATTCACTCACTTCTTCTGCCTCAGTTTCCCAAGTAGACTACAGGCGTACAACATAATGCCTGGCTAATTTTTCTGTTTTAATACAGACGGAGTCTCACTCTTGCTCAGGCTGGTCTTGAATTCCTGAGATCCAGTGATCTACCTGCATCAGCCTCCCAGAATATTAGGATTACAGATGTGGCTTGGTGCCTGTGGCTCAGCGGGCTGAGGTGCCAGCCACGTACACCTGAGCTGGCGGGTTCGAATCCAGCCCAGGCCCGCCAAACAATGACGGCTGCAACCAAAAAATGGCCGGGCGTTGTGGTGGGCGCCTGTCGTCCCGGCTGCTTGGGAGGTGGAGGCAGGAGACTCGTTTGAGCCCAGGAATTGGAGGTTGCTGTGAGCTGTGATGCCACGGCACTCTACCCAGGGTGACAGCTTGAGACTCTGTCTCAAAAAAAAAAATAATAATATAATAAATAAACAGGATTACAGATGTGAGCCACCAGGCCCAGCTGAAATTTTTTTTAATAGAAGTGAGATCAAACTAGAAAGATCCAAAATAAACTATTCAAATTTTACATCAGATGATTTACGCTTTCGTAGTATATTCAGAATTACAATTGCATTCACTGTTACCGCCTTTGACACTGAGGCTATTTAGTTAATTTCTGAAATAGAACCCATTTCAAGATAGTGTAAAGAAAATGCCAAGAATTGAGAAAGATAAAAAGTAGAAAAGTCTAGATACTAGGACTACGTGTTTTTCCTTCATAGTTCTCTACATAAGGTTTTAGCATTATTCAGCATTACTTGTTGAGTCTACCTGACCCACTTTGCTAAAGCCTCATTATCTTTTCAGGCTGACTTCCACCCTCTTCCTTCCTCCTGGAAGAGGATACCTTCTATTCTACTTAATAAATCTTTTACTCTGAATGCTAGTTCTCATTAAAAAACAAACTCATCTCATCCCAGAATACCCAGTCTGTCATCTCTCTCTCCTAAGGCCCTTTTCTGTACTCTGGGCCAGTGCTGTTTGATCCTATACATGTTTTCATTGTGCACCAGTTAGGATACATGTCTTATACCCAGAAATGTTGGGGGCCCTTCATACTATGGTTAGATTGAATGGTACTCACACCACATATAATTTAGTTTGTTGGGGCTAATAGGCCTCTCAAGGCCTCCTTGTCTCAGCTTGGAGCCATTCCCCAAATGAACTCAGACCCACTATGTAAAGCCATGAATCTTAATTTTATCAGGGACCCACGGTTATTTCCCTACTTAGCTTAATAACTTTCTATCCACAAAAACTTGAGTGATATATACTTGTGCAAAGCACACTGTGTAAGCTGGCTGCCATTGCTCAGTGGTTAGCACACTGGCTCTGTACACCATGTATGGTGAGTTTGAGCCTCACCTGGACTCAAGTAACCAAAAAACAAAAAACATAAAAAAAAAAGGAAAAAAATCTAAGGGTAGATGTATAGCTTAAAAAAAAAAAAAAAAGTAGCTCGGCGTCTGTGGCTCAAAGGGCTAAGGCACCAGCCATGTACACCTGAACTGGCGGGTTTGAATCCAGCCCGGGCCCACCAAACAACAATGATGGCTGCAACCAAAAAAAGGCCGGGCATTGTGGCGGGCGCCTGTAGTCCCAGCTACTTGGGAGGCAGAGGTAGGAGACTCGCTTGAGCCCAGGAATTAGAGGTTGCTGTGAGCTATGATGCCACGGTACTCTCTCCAGGGTGACAGCTTGAGGCTCTGTCTCAAAAAAAAAAAAAAAAGAAAGAAAGAAAAGAAAGAAGGAAAAAACAAACAAATTCAAAGACAAAGCACACTGTGTATGCTGCTACTATATTTTTTTCCATGACAACCAAGGACCTTTCTAAGCATTTGATCATAAAGATATATACTTACATAGTAATTAGTCTATTCAAAGCCACACAACACATGGTTTGAAGTCACAGTAGAAAGCAGTTCTCAAAAATTCTTTCCCAAATAGATATCATATTTGCCTGAAAAATAGGAATCAAAAGATACCAGCATTTTATTAGAGTTTCACTGTCATTCACAGTTGTTCTGGTTTATCACCACATTGTATGGTTAGAGAGGTGCCTAGAGCAGTGCCACTCAGGTTTACAGGCTACCACTGGACCTTTTTTGGTTTCAAAAAGAGGGGTATGGGTCAGGCATGGTGGCTCACCCCTGTAATCCTAGCATTCTGGGAGGCCAAGGCGAGTGGATTGCCTGAGCCAGAGTGGGACTTCGTCTCTAAAAATAGCTGGGTGTTGTGGTGGGCACCCATTGTCCAAGCTACTTGGGAGGCTGAGGCAAGAGAACTGTTTGAGCCCAAGAGTTTGAGGTTGCTGTGAGGTATGACACCACAGCACAAGGGTGTCATAGGGTGAGAAAGTGAGACTCTTTCTCCAAAAAAAAGGGCTCGGCGCCTGTGGCTCAGTGGGCTAAGGCGCCAGCCACGTACACCTGAGCTGGTGGGTTTGAATCCAGCCCGGGCCTGCCAAACAACGAGGGCTGCAACCAAAAAATGGCCGGGCGTTGTGGCGGGCGCCTGCAGTCCCAGCTACTTGGGAGGCGGAGGTAGGAGACTCGCTTGAGCCCAGGAATTTGAGGTTGCTGTGAGCTGTGATGCCACAGCACTCTCTCCAGGGTGACAGCTTGAGGCTCTGTCTCAAAAAAAAAAAAAAAAAAGAAAAGAAAAAAAAGAAGGGTATTATTAAACTATGGTTTTACCTTTCTGGGTATATGGTTTTTATTTTCTTGCTCTGAGCCTTTCTCAAGGTATTATGGATTTCCCCTCATTGTATAACCCACTTATTTGTTCCCTCAGCTATTATTTCTCCTTCTATACATTTGTCATTTATCTTTACCCAAACTTTTATACCCCTGAAAGGAACATGAGTTTTGATCACTGTCCTGGTCCAGCCTGCTGACAGCAAAATGAGTCTAGCAAGTGCCTTCCCCTCAGTCGTGTAGGGCAGGGTTACAACATGACAGAACGAGGCTACCCTGACCATTAAGAAATACAGTAGCATTCACTGTCAATCTCAACTTTGTCAGATGGGGAGAAGGCACACCTCACTCTATGAGGCCCTCAGGAAATTTTCATAAAGGTGAAAAGGTGAAATCAATTTCTTGCTTAGGAATCATCCCTGCCTCCCACACCTGCAGTTACCCTCATAGTCCCGCAACCACCACATCAGGAAGGAAAAAGAAGTTGGGATGATGTAGAGAACTGTATAATCAAACCAGCATCCTCCCACCATGCCCTCTTCACCAGAAGAGTAAAGAAACCTACCTAGCGGAAACTCCCTTAGTCCCCTACATGTTGAGTGTCTAGTGGAAACTCTGCCTTAGTCCCCTACATGTTGAGCATGAGAACACATTCTTAAAAGCATGTAAGCCTTTCATGCCTTTATCTTCCTGTTTAGGACAACAAAATGTCTCAACTGCTTGTTCCAATTCTCTATCAAACCATTACTCTGAGGATGCTATAGTCGTATAACATAATATGTCCAATTCTTCCAATACCACTAGGAAAACAGCATGCAATTCAGCCCTTTGGGTTGATGTATTCTCACCTTCTTCAGTCTTTCCATCTCCTGGTCTTAATGTGGCAGTGTTTTAAACAGCAAGCTGTCCATTCATCTTAGAACTGGATTCAGAAAACCAAGTAACTCTTTGTTGGTCAATTAAGAACTAGGAGGTATTCATAGGGCCTGGTCTACAGTGCAACAGGTTCTGGCAGCTGCTCAGGTGATTCCCAAGTTGTTCCTAGGGGAAAAGAAGCTACCTTCATGCTTTCCTTCTGCATAAACCATTTCCATTTTATTATGAAATTCCTCTGAGCATAGCCATTTGCTATTAGAATGTTTTTTAACATCACCCAAAACCTGATGGGTAGCTCAGATGTTTTTTGTTTTTTTTGAGACAGAGTCTTACTATATCGCCCTCAGTTGGGTGCCATGATGTCACAGCTCATAGCAACCTCAAACTCTTGAGCTCAAGCCATTCTCTTGCCTCAGCCTCTAGTAGCTAGAATTACAGGCACCCACCACAATGCCCAGCTATTTCTTTTTCTGTTCGTTTGTTTAGCAGGCCCAGGCAGAGTTAAAACCCACTAGCCCTGGTGCATGCGGCTGGCGCCCTAACCACTGAACTATGGGCGCCCAGCCAGGTTTCATTATTTTATGTCCTTTATTCACTAAAGTATTCTCAATTAATGCCCAACAAGCAAGCTAGTAACTGTATGGTACTTTACTATATCAGATGGAAAAAAGTAACAGTTGGACTTGCTGTACAAACTTGACATTATAATAGATAGCCAGATGTCAGAGTATCTGTATAAGATGTAATCAGATGTCTCAACCCTACATGTGGGACACTGCAGACAATGAATTTGGATATCACTGATGCCTCTGGCTCTTAAGTATGCATGTACTAAAAGAGAGAACCCATTAAATTTTCAAAGAGAAACATTATCACAGAATGAGGAAAATTATAACAGATAAGTTATAGTCACATCAGATATATGACAAATATAAACTGAAAACATAGGGCAAACCTTTAAAATAAAGAGAACTAAGATATGAAATAAATACATGACACGGGAGGGCTGAGACATCTGATTACATCTTATACAGATTCTCTGACATCTGGCTGTCCTTTTATGATGTCAAGTTTGTACAGCAAGTCCAACTGTTAGTTTTTGTCCATCTGATATAATAATGTACCATACCATACCATGATTTTTATGATTTAAAAATATCAGGCTTGTATCGGCACCCGAGGCACAGTGGTTATTGCGCCAGCCACATACACCAAAGGTGGAGGGTTCGAACCTGGCCCAGGTCAACTAAACAACTGCAACAAAAAGACAGCTGGGTGTTGTGGCGGGTGCCTGTAGTCCCAGCTACTTGGGAGGCTGAGGCAAGAGAATTGCTTAAGCCCAAGAGTTGGAGGTTGTTGTGAGCTGTGATGCCACCACACTCTACTGAGGACGACATAGTAAAACTCTGTCTCAAACAAAAAAAAAACAAGCAAAAATATCAGGCTTGGCTCAGCGCCTGTGGCTCAAGCGGCTAAGGAGCCAGCCACATATACATGAGCTGGTGGGTTCGAATCCAGCCCAGGCCCGTCAAACAACGACAGCTGCAACCAAAAGTTACCTGGGCATTGTGGCAGGCACCTGTAGTCCCAGCTACTTGGGAGGCAGAGGCAGGACAATCGCTTGAGCCCAGGAGTTGGAGGGCTGTCTCAAAAAGTTAAAAAAAAAAAAAAATCAGGCTTGGAGCCCATAGCTCAGTGGTTAGGGTGCTGGCCACATACACTGGGGCAGGTGGGTTTGAATCCTGCCTGGCCCTGCTAAACAACAATAATTGCAACAATAACAAAATAGCTGAGCATTTTGGCAGGTACCTATAGTCCCAGCTACTTGGGAATCTGAGGCAAGAGAATGGCTTCAGTCTAAGATTTGGAGGTTGCTGTGAACTGTGACACCACAGCACCCTACCAAGGGTGAGATAGTGAGACTCTCTCAAATAAAAAAAAATATCAATCACAAAAATGCTTTTTTTACAAGTAGGAAAATGGATTCAGCACCTATTGCTTGGTGGTTAGGGCTCTGGTTACATACACTGAGGCTGGCAGGTTCCAACACGGCCCTGGCCTGCTAAACAACAACTATAACAAAAGAATAGCTGGGCATGTGAGGGGTAACTGTAGTCCCAGCTACTTGGAAAGCTGAGGCAAGAGAATCCCTTAAGCCCAAGAGTTTGAGGTTGCTGTGACTTGTGATGCAACAGCACTCTACTGAGGGTGACATAGTGAGACTCTGCCTCAAAAAAAAAATAAGTAAATAAAATAAAATAATAAATACATAGAAGTAGGAAAATGGAATTTTGAGTATATGTTGGAGTTATTGGTAACAGAAATCCTAGAACCTGTGCTTTTGAATCACAAGTTATAGATAGGGAATCCCAACATCCTCCTTGGGTTTGCTCAATTTGCTGGAGGGGTTCACAGAACTCAGGTAACACATTTATGTGCTAACTATAAATATTACAAATGATGCAGATGAAAGGATGCACAGTGACAGGTGAGAGGTGGGCTCAGAGCTTCTATGCTCTCTCCAGTTGTACCACTCTCCAGAAACCTCGACATATTCAGCTGTCTGTAAGTTCTCCATACCCTGTCCTCTTGGGTCTCTTATGGAGGCTTCACTGGGGAAGCAGAACTGAAGCATGGACAATTGTGTAGGAATGTGATTGGACAAAAAGGGCATGACCTAATAAAAACAGACTGAGTAGGAAAGTCCAGCAAGGCCTGTCTGATCAGATTCTTCTTGGCCTCTGTGCAGCATTCCTTTCTCCCAGGTATGGCCCAGGAGCCCTTCTGAAATGAGGACCTTATGACTTACAATTAGACAAGGAAGGTCAGAGAAATTCTTTTTTATTATTTTTATTTTATTTTATTTTTTTGTGGTTTTTGGCCGGGACTGGGTTTGAACCCATGACCTCTGGCATACGGGGCTGGCGCCCTACTCCTTTGAGCCACAGGCACCGCCCCACGAGAAATTTTTTTTTTTGGCCGGGGTTAGGTTTGAACCTGGCACCTCCAGCATATGGGGCCGTCGCCTTTGAGCCACAGGCACCACCCCCAAGAGAAATTCTTTATGGCCAGCTCCAAGACAGAAAGTGAGAAAAAGTTCCTGGCTTGAGAAGAAAAACGAGGTGAAAAGTGAATAGAAGAAGGTCAAAGAGAGAGAGTGATACTGTATTCTGAAGCCTACAGGCCCCAACATTATATCAAGGGCTATAGGAGTTATGAGCCATAAATTGTGGACAAAAACATCTACCTCATAATATCAGAGCATCATATTGTTTCACTGTCCTGGGATCTACACATATGGTCGCTTTGGGACACTGATTCCTAACAAAATGCTCATAACTCCTGTGGTATTGAAAATAAGTACTTCTTACAGCAAAAAAGTGACATCACTTAAGAATGAATGAGGTTTAACATAAGCCTTTGTTGTTTTACTATTTTCTTTTTCTTAACCAAAGGGAAAAGAGATAAAATTCTTTTTTTTTTGGTAGAGACAGAGTCTCACTTTATCACCCTCAGTACAGTTGCCGTGGTGTCACACAGCTTACAGCAACCTCCAACTCCTGGGCTTAGGTGATTCTCTTGCCTCAGCCTCCTGAGTAGCTGGGACTATAGGCGTCCACCACAATGCCTGGCTATTTTTCTGTTTTGCAGTTCCGCAGAGGCTGGGTTTGAACCCACCACCTTCAGTATATGGGGCTGGTGCCCTCCTCGATGAGCCATAGGCGCCGCCCAAAATTCATTTTTTTTTTTTTGAGACAGAGCCTCAAGCTGTCACCCTGGATAGAGTGCTGTGGCATCACAGCTCACAGCAACCTCCAATTCCTGGGCTCAAGCTCTCCTGCCTCTGCCTCCCAAGTAGCTGGGACTACAGGCGCCCACCACAACGCCCGGCCATTTTTTGGTTGCAACTGTCATTGTTGTTTGGCGGGCCGGGCTGGATTCGAACCCGCCAGCTCAGGTGTACGTGGCTGGCGCCTTAGCCTGTTGAGCCACAGGCGCCGAGCCCAAAATTCATTTTTTTTAAAAGCAAAAGATGAAAAGACATTTTACCAGAGAAGGCACACCAACTTATTAAAAGGCATAAAAATTTAAAAGACTATCTTTACTCTTCATAGGTAAAAATACAAGTGGAACTCTTGGACACAGGTGACAGTCATACAAAAGGGAATCACTGTATTAATTTTAGGGCATATTTTATTGTTATTTAAAAAGCTATACATTTACCTATCCTATTACTCAATCACTGAACCCCAAGATATTAACACAAAAGAAATGAAACATATCTATATGAAGAATTGTATTTAAATGTCTAGAGTTTCATTTATAACAGCCAAAAATGAGAAATAACTTAAGAATGCATAAATGAAAGATGAATGAAGATACAAACACTAGTATTTCAAAACAAGTTATACTTCTCGCAATGTAAACAAAGAACTACTCGTATTATTAGTGATAAATCTCAAAATAAATATGCTATAGGACAGTATCCAGAGATAAAAAGACTAAACACTTTATTATATCAATGATACGGAAGTGTAAAAAATGTAAAATAATCTACCATGAAGCAAAATATATTAATGGTTGTCTGGAAGGCAGAGGGAGATATTATTAAAATGTTCCAGGTAAACATGAAGTGATGAATAAGTTCATTATCAAGATTGTGATGACAGTTTCATGGGTTTATATAAATGTCAAAACTTACATTATTGTTTAAATATAGGCAGTTGGTTGAAAGTCATTTGTATCTTATATCAAAGCTTCAAAAATGTGTTTCAGAATAAAAATCTGTATGTGATACTTGCTATGACTTTTGCAAAATTATTAACTCAATATTGCTTTATTGCTTCTCTCCCTCATGACCTGAGTGACACAGCTAGCCTCAGTGGTAACAAAAATATGATTAGCAATGAAGACCAATTCCAGATGATTCCAAAAAGAATGCTGGCTGCCTACAAAGGCCACGTGCTAGCCTAAGAGCTCTCCTTTCTCCTCTCCCTCTTGCCAATGCAGGAATGGCCTTGAAGTGAACAGCCCAAAAAGCCTATAGAGATAGCCTTTGTACAAGAATCAACAAAATCTTTGGATTATTTTCTCTGACACTGATCCAGGTATACAATAAGAAAAATTCAGGCAGTTCTGAGAATTTCTGTATGTACTCATCCTTCAGAACCACAACGACTGTGTCACTATGGGTGCCCTATTAAAAGAGGCAAATTCAAATCCCGTCATGCAGTCTCATCCATGGCCTATAAATGCAGTGTTTCTAGAAAAATTACAATTCCATCTATGTGTGAAGCTACCTTCACCAGTAACTAAACAGAGAATATCCCTTGTGAACAAGAGAATTTCATGTTGCTCTCAGAACCACCAGAGGTTGTGACAAAAATTGCCCCCTTCTCAAGTTGACCTATGAGTCTACAAATTATTGTAAAATCAAGGCTAAAATAAGGATTGAAAAGCCCTGCAGTCTTTCTCTGGAGATTTTGGGAAGCAGTGCAAGTAGGTCAAAACTGGAGCAAACGATGTATTGACATCCTACTGTCCCTTGTGAAGCACACAAAGTTTAGTGATCCTAAGAATACATTAGCTGTTCACACCTTCACTGTAACAAATCTAGTGTTTTCAGGTCACCCCACACAGTGAAGACAATGTGTGAAAACAACTCCAGAGATTGAAGGTGTCTTAACAGTACAGCAGGCCTTCATTATATCACAAACCAGAGCAATGCAAGGCAGGTTGCCTCAAGTTTGTGACTGAGAGTTGAGAAAATTCCATCGTAAGTATCCTGTGAGCTTGAGGTCAGGAGTTTGAGACTAGTTCAAGCAACACAGTAAGACTCTGTCTCTACAAATAATGTAATCATCACCATCATCATCATCCTGCAAGATCCACAAGATCCCCCCCAAAAGTAGTCCCATCTTTTCAAGAAACCAGAAGAGTCTTCTGGGTCAGGTCCATGGCCTAACTCCTCAGAGAGAAAGGAATGAGTGCTAAGGCTACTCACAAATTTTTCTGGTGAAGTGAGTGGAAGACTGAAGTTCTGTCTGGAATCTGATGAGGTGGTTGAATGATGCACTGTGGGCACCTGCCAACCTGCTAAGTGGTAGAAGCAAAATGGCTTTTGCCAGAGAACTGGCACTCACATAATTCTGATAAGGGACCCCGGCAGGGTGAAAAATGCAATGCAGCTCCCACCTACCTGGAATTTATGCAGATGTTCAATGTATGACATTCAATTTAAGCAGATGGCTCCCTCATAAGGGACCTCCTCCAGAATTATACTGAACAAGAAATACCATGCCCTGTACAGTTTCTCTCATTTGAATGTTCTGATACCCAATGAGAAAAGGCTGAAGGCTTTCCTCGTATTCACTGCACTCGAAAGGTACTTCCTCAGTGTATGATAAAGCTAGAGTTCTGGCTGAAGAATTTCCCAAGTTTACTTCATTTATAAGGCTTTTCACCAGTGTGAACTCTCTGATGTCGAAGTAGTGAAGAGCTGTGGCGAAATGATTTTCCACACTCGCTGCATTCATAAGGTCTTTCTCCAGTGTGAACTCTCATGTGCTTAATGAGACTGGAGTTTTCAGCAAAGGATTTCCCACATTCACTGCACTCATAAGGTTTTTCTCCAGTGTGAACTCTCCTATGTTTAATGAGACTAGAGATATAAGCAAAGAACTTGCCACATTCACTGCATTCATAAGGCTTTGCTCTAGTGTGGACTTTCCTGTGATTAATGAGACTGGAGTTTTCAGCAAAAGTTTTGCCACATTCATTGCACTCATAGGGCCTTTCTCCAGTGTGAACTCTTCTGTGTTTAACAAGACTAGAAGTTTGAGCAAAGGACTTCCCACATTCACTACACTCATAAGGCCTTTCTCTAGTGTGAACTGTCCGATGTTGCAAAAGTGAAGAGCTTCGGTGAAATGATCTTCCACATTCAATGCACTCATAAGGCTTTTGTCCAGTATGACATCTCTGATGAACTCGGAGTGCAGAGTTTTGGCGAAATAATTTTCCACATTCACTGCACTCATAAGGCCTTTCTCCAGTATGTACCCTCCTGTGTTTAATGAGACTAGAAGAATAAGCAAAAGATTTCCCGCATTCACTACACTCATAAGGCCTTTTTCCAGTGTGAACTCTCTGATGTGTAATGAGGATAGATCGTTTGCTAAAAAATTTCCCACACTGCCCACACTCATATGGTTTTTCTCCAGTGTGAACTCGCTGATGGTGAATGAGATTGGATCTTAGGCTAAAGGATTTCCCACATTCACTACACTCATAAGGCCTTTCTTTAGTGTGAATTCTCCGATGTTGCAAGAGTGAATAACTTCGATGGAATGATTTTCCACATTCACTGCACTCGTAAGGCTTTTGTCCAGTATGAAATCTCTGATGAACACGGAGTGCGGCATTTTGGCGAAATAATTTCCCACATTCACTGCATTCGTAAGGCCTTTCTCCAGTGTGAACACTCCTGTGTTTAATGAGACTAGAGGTTTGAGCAAAGGATTTCCCACATTTACTACACTTATAACGTCTTTCTCCAGTGTGAACTCCTTCGTCTTTGTATACGTGTACACAACTGCTCTGCTTAGAAGGTGCTGCCTCATCTTCCCCTCCATGCCAACAACCTGAAAGCAAGGAAATGCTGGTGAAGTATATGTTGACTTTGTTAAGAATGTGCAGCCCATGCACAAATGTGTCTAACAAACAAAAACCTAGTCCATAGAATTATTTGCAGGGACAGGGAAGTGGGTTCAGGTTGAGAGTGGGGCTGCTCAGCAGCTATCACAGAATGCAGAAAGCCTCATAATGTGAAAGGTATGACCATACTGTGCAACAGAGAGAAAAGGCAAGGTTTTTAATTCCTTCCTCTGTAAACAATTTGCAGGACTTTATCTGCTGATGACACATAAGTACTATTTAGAAGTTATGTCCACAAACAAGAAAATACAATTACAACACAGCAGTCTTTTGTCAAATACTGTTTAAGAATGGATACATTATGTCATACTAGAAAATGTATGTGCCAATATTGAAGACTACTACAGACGGAGCAGTGAGAAAAACAGGTGAGATGTGGAGTTCAGAGATGTGAGGATCAGTCCGGTCTGGATATAATACAAGTGACAGGTAGAGGATCAATAAATTGGCAAGCTCTCAAGAATGGGCAAGAAAAGACAGAAAAAAAATGTGTGGCTACCTGTATTGGCACCAAAATACTAGTCAAACAGAAGAGGATCATGGCATGAATTGAACACAGCCTTGACATCATGCTTCTGAGATGCCACTCCTCAAAACAAGCTGCCTCTAAGTGCATCTTGGTGAGGCTGAATTCATTTGCATCTTTGAGACAACCAAAGCTTTCCATTTTATCATCACCATGAACATATATATGGGAACTGGATGACACAAGTACTAAGGGAAAGACAAGACAGATGAACAGCCAACATTGGCTCAGACAAATCTAGCACTTTTTTTTTTTTTTTTTTTTTGCCGTTTTTGGCCGGGGCTGGGTTTGAACCTGCAACTTCCAGCATATAGGGCCCTATTCCTTGAGCCACAGGCGCCGCCCAATCTAGCACTTCTTGATAGCTCACAGGAAAGGAAACTAAATACTACATGAATTTCTTTCTTTCCTTTCCTCTTCTCCTTTCTTTTTTGTTGTTGTTGTTTTTTCTGATACAAGAGTTTCACTCTTTCACCCTTGGTAGAGTGCCATGGCGTCACAGTTCATAGCAACCTCAAACTCTTGGGCTTACGCGATTCTCTTGCCTCAGCCTCCCAAGTAGCTGGGACTATAGGCGCCTGTGACAATGCCTGGCTATTTTTTTGTTGCAGTTGCCATTGTTGTTTAGCTGGCCTGGGCTGGGTTCGAACCCACCAGCCTGGATGTATGTGGCCAGCGCCCTACCCATTGAGCTAGGGGCACTGCCTCTTTTTTTTTTAAGGGTGGGTTTCCTTGTGTCACCCTGGCTAGTATGCAGTGGCATCATTATAGCTCAGAGCAACCTCAAACTCCTGGACTCAAGCAATCCTCCTACCTCAGCCTCCCCAGTAGCTACTACTCTAGGTACATGCTTCACTATACAATATTTTTCTATTTTTTGTAGAAACAGGGTTTCACTCTTGCTCAGGCTGGCCCTAGCTTCCCAAAGTGCTAGAATTACAGACGTGAGCCACCATGTCTGGCCTATGTATTTATTTATTTTAAGAGAAGAGATCTCACTATGTTGCCCAAGCTGGGCTCAAGTGATCCTTCCACTTCAGCCTCTGAGTAGCTGGGACTACAGGTGCATGCCACTGCACCTGGCAAAATACAAGAAGAATTTTGATGGAAGGTATTTTAAGAATAGGCCATGGTCCATGTAAGTAGTGACTGTGTTAGTGATGGCAATTCCTAGCAGGCAGGCATGAACAAATGTGAGATAAAGGAAGGAAATGGAACACGGGAGTCTCAGATCTGCAGTCACCCGTACAGCCAAAGGGGAACCAACATGGGATACATTAGGGTAATTACAAGACTCCTGATCCTGAATCCTTCCCTGGGAATATGAAGGAAAGCAGTTGTTGGGGCTGCTCTAGGAGACAAGATGGCACTATCTACACCCCAGTCCTACTAACTGAACTGTGTCCATGCTCCTGAGGTGAGAAAAGACAGTCTTGCCAATGGAGAAAGAGGGGATAGCAGAGACAAGCTCACGCACAAGGATGTGCGTGAGGGCCTTACCCAGGGAGGTTATAAGTGTCAAGTTCTCCAGCATCACATCACGATACAGGCATCTCTGACCCTCATTAAGAAGACTCCATTCTTCCCAGGAAAAGTTCACAGCCACGTCTTCAAAGGTCACACTGCTCTGTTATGATGAGGACAGATGAAACCACAAATAGCCCCTATGCTGAAGATCCACAATCCATTTTCCCCACACTCCACTTTTGCCCATCTTCCTCCCAGGGTCTCCAACTCAGAGGAAAAACTCTCACTGGTGCCATTGTGTCCTCATGGGCCCAATGATCATGGTGTACAACTATTAGCAATAAGAGGCAGGTAAACAAATAAGTGTCTAGGCTGTGGTTCTGACATAAAAGGGATCCACCTTTTCTTTACCAGCAATTCCCCTGCTATAGGTAAAGTCATGTAATGCCAATATAGTGCCCTAGAGCCATCAGACATACTCCCTCTCTACATACATGTCCCACCCATCCTTGGACACCACAGATACACGCCCATGGACATTCCCACCTGACTGATCTCCACTACTGGCCTCCCTCTCACATCCCCACAAGTATTTTAATTCCCTACTTTCCCTTCTAATGGTAAGGGTAGGATTCTCACCCTCGTGATGGCAAAATGACCACTCCTAAAACAAAATAAACAAAAAAATGACAACTCCTGACATTGAACACATATCATCAACAGTTCACTAACCAAATACAGTAGAACCTATGTAAGCTGACCACCCATAAACTGTAACAAACTGGTCAACATAAGGAACTAGGCCCACTGTACTGATAACGTACATGTGATGCATGTCTGGTCTATGATAATCAGTTCAACCTAAGGAGGTCAATGTAGGGAGTTGGTCAACTATGGAGGTTCTACTATACACTCATAGCCTGAGAAGATACCATTCACCACAGAGGAGCACGTGGGGAATGCACTATGGATAAAAGTAAGCAACCAGGAAGTGCTGGATTCAATCTCTGTAGGATGAAGAGATTGTGATGGCCTGATTCCCTTGGAAGCATGCAATTGGCTTTGTCTGACTAACTCTGTGGGTAGGAATGAAATCAAACCTCATTAGGAAGGAATAATAATCAGGAGCTCTGCCTGGTCCCTCTGATAAAAAGATGTGTTAGGCTAGGATATATTAACCAAGAGAGCCGATTAGTTAAAGGATTTGCAATCAGGCCTTTTCAGGTCATACCAACATCACCAGATGTCAGCATGGCACATCAGAATGGGCCTTCATTTTTGGCCTTACACCACAACATAGCTGATAACATCTATAGTATGCATGGTAAATTCACACAATCTAAAATTGCCACAGAGGGTGACACCTGTGGCTCAGTGGGTAAGGCGCCAGCCTCATGTACCGAGGGTGGTGGGTTTAAACAGGGCCCCAGTCAAATTGCAACAAAAAAGTAGCTGGGCGTTGTGGCAGGCACCTGTTGTCCCAGCTACTTGGGAGACTGAGGCAAGAGAATTGCCTGAGCCCAGGAGTTGGAGGTTGCTGTGAGTTGTGATGCCACAGCACTCTACTGAGGGCGATAAAGTGAGAATCTCTCTCTACAAAAAATAAAATAAAATAAAATTGCCAGAGTTCCTGTGGTTCCCAGTAGCAGTGGTAACCCCAAATGATTCATATAAAGACCTTAGTATGTGAATCCATAGCCAGAGAACCACATGTGGTTTGAGATATGCACAGCCCTATCCCATTTCAGTACTGCATTTGCTATTTCCTTAGAAATTATACCGTCCTCTGTCCGCATAATTCCAAAGCCCAGACCCACTGGTCATCCACCCCAGGCCTATCAGTTGTCAATCCTAATCCTTTTCTTTTCTTTTTTTTGAGACAGTCTCATTTTGTCATCCTCAGTAAAGTACCATGGCATTATAGCTCACAGCAACCTCAAACTCTTGGGGACAAGCAATTCTCTTGCCTCAGCCTCCCAAGTAGCTGAGACTACAGGTACCCACCACAATACCCGGCTATTTTTAGAGATGAGGTCTCACTCTTGCTCAGGCTGGTCTCAATCTCATGCGCTCAGGACAATCCACCCACCTCGGCCTCCCAGAGTGCTAGAATTATGTGTGAGCCACCACACCCAACCACAGATAACTTTCTTTCCTCTGAAGTGAATAAAATACCTCAGATGACACCAAAGTTGTCTCAAAATGTTGATAAATCCACAGAATGGTGAATGAGCACAAGTTCCCACCTGACTGTCATCTCCATTCAATTATTTCTGTGGTTCTGCATCCATCTTGTCCATTCTCTCCTTAAAAGCCCATGTCCCCTGCCAAACTATGCTGTCTGATACATCTTCCTTATATGGTCACTTACCTCCCTCACCCTTGTTTCTAGGGGGTCAATACCATCATCCAAGTACCCAAGCAGGAAACCCAACCTTCTTCTTGTTGTTCCTCTGAGAGCTTTACCACCATAATCTAATGATTGCCCTTCCTAAAAGTGACCCATGGCTCACTAACCTTGGTCTACATAGTAGCTAACATATACTGGATGTCTCCAGTATCAATCCATCCCCAGACAGCAACACCTGTGTCCAACTGCCTGTTTGATACCTCCACTTAGTAGTTTCTGAAACATTGGAGACTCTTGACATGACCGTGATATTAAGAAATATTTAGGCTCGGCGCCTGTGGCTCAACGGGCTAAGGCGCCAGCCACGTACACCTGAGCTGGTGGGTTTGAATCTAGCTCGGGCCTGCCCAACAACAATGACGGCTGCAACCAAAAAATGGCCGGGCGTTGTGGCGGGTGCCTGTAGTCCCAGCTACTTGGGAGGCGGAGGCAGGAGACTCACTTGAGCCCAGGAATTGGAGGTTGCTGTGAGCTGTGATGCCACAGCACTCTA